>AWOL01S0021222.1:0-41672 GCA_000715115.1 Nicotiana otophora
CTCTTATACAGCTGGACATACCTATTTTTAAGGGATTGTCGTTACTGTATTCATGAATACATGGCGCGAATACATGTGAATACATGCGTGTACAGCTGTATTCATGAATACAGCAACGCGAATACATGTGAATACATGCGCGTACAGCTGGACTGCCCTGAATTTAGGCGCTTTTTGCTGATGCATTCATTAATACATGGCGCGAATACATGTGAATACATGCGCGTACAGCTGGATTGCCCTGATTTTAGGCGCTTTTTACTGCTGTATTCATAAATACAACAGTGCGAATACATGTGAATACATGCGCGTACAACTGGACTGCCATGATTTTAGGCGCTTTTTAATGTTGTATTCATGAATACATGGCGCGAATACATGTGAATACATACGCGTACAGCTGAATTGCGCTGATTTTAGGCGTTTTTTGATGTTGTATCCATGAATACAGCAGCGCGAATACATGTGAATATACTACCGTAACAACTGAATAGTAGCTATAGGAAGTAATTATGTATACGGTAGCTATAGGAAGTTAATAGTCAGTAAACAATAGTGGTTTATGAAAATTCCTCTTAATCTTTCTTGCCAGTTAAGCATGTCAGTTTTTTAAGATAAACACGTTTACAGTGTGCTGTCACATAATAATATAGCACTATATTAAATTCAATTTCAAATATTAATCGTTTTGATAAATTAATTTTTTTTAAGAATATTTGGCATTTAAAAAAAATACAAGAAGTCGTTTATTATTTTTTCCCAGATCTACAATTACTATTTCAACTAATAGAGAGTGCTAACTAAATGACATTTAAGGAGAAATAAATAATAATTAGGTCAATAATACTCTTTTTCCACAAATGAAGATGAAAGCTGGTGTATTAATTATTGGGGTTTGCTAATTCTCTTAAATTCTGCACCAAAATATGCAGCTTCTTGTTAACGAGTTCAACGTAGATTCAGGCATTCAGCTTTCTTCCAACTCAAGTTCCTTGACTTTGTGTACAAATGGTGATCATTATTCAAACAAATTGCTAGAACCCGATAAAGAATTTTTTTCAATCTTCAATATCTATAGTTTTTATTTTTTCTCTTCATTTTTTTTCTGTTCTTTTTACAAAATACTAAAAAATTGATTGAGTATATTTTAATTATATGATAGAAATCATTTTTTTAGTAAATGTTTACTGGTCCACGAGAAAATTATTGCCTAGAGTTTGTTTTGGAATTATATTCATAAAGGGCGCTAGCTTATTATAAGGCTCATTAGTCAGTCCAACCCTAATCTTAACGTTGTCTATATAAACACCACTACGAGTACTAATAGAGACACTCTAAATCGTCTAGAAAATGCTAGGGGTTAGATATCTCTACATTATTGAGGGGTTTTACGTTGTAGAAAAAGAACTGATGACATAAGTCGCGATTCCCAACTAGTATTTACGGGTTAAATACATGAGTTTGAATATAAAAAATTATAACCCAAAAGAAAGAAATATTTGCTCATGTTGAATTGAACTCTTGAACCTAATAATGGATCTTCCTTGAAATGCTGAAACAAATGATTGAACAGCCAGCCATTGTCCTCACAAAAGAAGTATAAAATTATACTTTTAAAATCAAAGATAGCTGGAATCCCATAACAGGTTGGTGAAAGTGTACTTCGTGGGTACTTCGTCTTTGATTTGGATTTTGGATATGTACAGTTTAGCAATAAAATAGTATCTAAAAGGCTAAAACCCTGCAATAGAATGTTCAATTATCAAAAGTAATTTTTTTTAGGTTTCCTAATCCAGTATCTTTATTTGAGCGCGATTAGATCGGGATCTACGTCGGAGAGTCTCACATTGGAAGTAAAATATTTCATAATAAATGTAACTTCATATCCAGAACTCAAACACAAATTTTTTGAGTATTTATCACTACGCTGCAATTCATATTAGTCATATACTATCATATACCAGTGGCGGAGCCACATGCACTCAAGGGGTGTCAACCGACACCTTTTCGTCGAAAAATTATATTGTATAGATAGATAATTTAAAATAAAATATGTATATATATTATGTATTGGCACTCCGGTATTTATGTGAAAACTACTTACGCAACACATCCATTTCTTCACGGCTTATTAAATAGTTAGATAATTCATTGCTGAAATTAAATATTGACTTGTGGGAATGCGTGTCTAGAATTACAGGGAGCATATCACACAAACAAGTCTCCTTTCGAAATATTTTTTTGGTTTGGTCTCTTCCCTACGTTTTCCCCCCTCCCCCACCCCAACCACTCAATAGAAAATCATCTCTGGATTATGAATTTATGAGTACTACAACAACAACAACAACCCAATATAATTCCACTAGTGGGGTCTGGGAAGGGTAGTGTGTACGCAAACCTTACCCCTATCCTGGGGTAGAGAGGCTGTTTCCAATAGACCCTCGGCATCCTTCCCTCCAAGAACTACCCACCTTTGCTCTTGGGGTGACTCGAACTCACAACCTCTTGGTTGGAAGTGGAGGGTGCTTACCATCAGAGCAACCCACCTTGTCATATGAGTACCATTTCCATTTTTAAAAAATTAATTTCTTCATGTTAGTATATTGATCGACATTAGTGTTCTAAGCGGAAATAATATCGCTAGAAACACTTTACCTCTTTAGTGGCCTATTTTTCATGAATCTAAATTAGAAGGTCAATAAACCTCCAATATCGAAAGGTTAAATTAAAAAAAAAAAAAAAAAGGTGAATAGTGCTAAATAGTAGTGGCTTCTTTACAAATGTTTTACTACGCCTATATACGAACTCTAGGTTATAAACACATGGTGATTCTATTGAAAGTAAAGTCGATTGTAATTTGTAATTGATTTTTTCAATTTTATCTAACTTAATTAGTATGATCTTACTAGTACACATGCAAATGATGATAAGTAAGTTGTTTGTTGTCAAGCTAACCATTTTTGAATAAGTTACTATAATAAAACATCCAGTTTGTGGACAAATTAGTGATTGAGTTGCGTGTTTTGATAAAAACAAAACATGAAGATATCTATGAAATTACACTCAACAATTTCAAAATCACAAAGTAATGTTAATGAGAACTTATTAAAATAATAAACATATGGACATTAATCCATAGCGTAATCAAATTACAAAACTAAAGTTTCATGATAGAGAAAGATAAGTATAATTTGTTCAAAAGAAACATTAGAGCCGTAACTAAATGACAAAATGAAAGTGAATGATTGTAGTGGAAAAATAGAAAAATTACGCGAGAGAGGAAGACTTATAGCCTTGTGCAAAATTCTAAAATTGGTTTATTTTGAGAAGTGATTTTTCTAAAAAGTACTTTTTAAAAAAGTGATTTTGGTGATAAATAGTTTGTGTTTGATTAATTAATTTAAAAAATATTTTTGAGCAATAATTAGTGTTTGGTCAAGCTTTTGAAAACTGCTTCTAAGTGTATTTTTCTCAAAAGTGCTTCTTAAAAAAGTGATTCTGGGAAGAGGCTATTTTTTCTGATTCTCCAAAACTGCTTCTGTTTCTACACAAACGCATTTTTTTCCAACTAAAAGCTTGGCCAAACACCTCAAATTTTAGCCAAAAGCACTTTTGATAAAACAAAAATACTTTTAGCCCAAAAAAAGTTTGGCCAAATACGCTATTATATAAAACTAATTAAAAGTAACACTAGTCAATCAATAAGGATTGTGGAGGAGTAGTAACTACTCATTTATCTATAACCAGAAATTTCATATTCGAGCCCTAAATATGAAGTGACATATATTAGAAAGTGTTTTACTCTTTATTATGGAACTTTTCGACGCAAATTCAAATTTAATCGAGCTTTAATGCTGATATCGAACATCGAATAAAAAATTAGAAGAAAAAAAAAAGGACCCCTAAGCAGTCCCCATTGCCACCGTCCAAATGCTGAAAGCTAGCTGTTGGAGAAACATAGAGAAAATAGAAAAGGGATAATTGTCATTTTCCAGGCTGTTCTTATACTTCCCTCAATCTCTCCTAATTTTATGTTTTAAACTTTAAAGAAAGAATAGGAGAGACCCTACTTCAAGTCTTTTCTTCCCCGGCCTCCACACAGTCCACACCTCCCTTTTCTTGTTTAGAGAGACCCTACTTCGTGTTGTTGCAATAGAAACATTACCTTTCATCATAATTAAGACTTTTAATAGGTTAATTAGTCACATATTGGTTGAAGTTTGTCCCACATTAATTAAGACTTTAGGGTCATTTTGTACATGTGATAACACTAATAATCTCAGAACAAAGTTTAATTTGAGATTAATTTTATCTCATATTTGATTTGGGGTATTAGTTAATCCTGAAGGAATGAAAGATTGATGAGGCAGAAATTTTTTGTGTATTTCACCTTTTAGTGTAGCCTATATTTATACATGTAAAATAACGTAAAGAAAAATGCAGAAATTAACCTATTCTAGCCACCTGTACAATTATCAATTCATATGCCTAACTAACTTTTATTCCTTTATTCTCTATCATGTGCAAATAAGGTGTAGTGAGAAACTTCCTACTTATTCCCTATTTATTACATCAATGGTTCTTGATCAAAATTCTAAGAGGCTGTGAAGCTCACACGTGTCAGTGTCTAAGGCTCAAAATTAAAGGACACTAAAACCACATGTGAGACCATTTTTATCGTATAGTCCGAAATCCCTAGGTATTGTGTCTGAGAGTCTTCTTCCCCTTCTCTAATTCTTCATCAACGAGCAAATTATTTTCAGCAAAGATATCATGAGGTTTCTTCTTCTCATCATCCCCCCTCAAGTTGGAGGGGAGGGAAAGGACCCCCAACTTGTTCAAAATAATTTTGTGAGAAACCCCAGAAAGGGGTTTGGTGAAGAGGTCGACGAGTTGATGCTCCGATGGAACGAAGGAGAGGGTGATTAAGCCGGAGAGAAATTGTTGCCTGACAAAGTGGCAATCCAGCTCTACATGCTTGGTATGCTCATGAAAAATGGGGTTGCGGGCGATGTGAATCGCTGCCTGACTGTCGGAGTGAGTAGGGACCGGTAAAGTCGGAGCTACAGAGAGGTCAGAGAGAAGTCGCACCAACCAAGTGACTTCAGCAGTTACACGCCTCATCGACCGGTACTCAGCTTCAGCACAGGAAAGGGAAATGGAAACCTGCTTCTTGGATTTCCATGAAATTGGAGCTACACCAAGGATGATGAAAAAGCCATTTACAGAACGGCGAGAATCTCTACAGGCCGCCCAGTCTGTGTCACAAAAGGTGAGTAAAGCAAAAGAGAGATTTGCAGTGAGAAAGATCCCTTGAGAAGGATCAGTGCGCAAATAGATGAGAACACGCAAAGCTGCAGAGTAATGGAAAATGCAAGGACGTTGTATGTACTGGCTCAAGCAAAGAACAACAAAATAGAGGTCTGGCCTGGTATTGGTTAAATAGTTGAGCTTTCCAACAAGGTGGCGATAAACAGTAGGATGTGACAAAGGCTCTCCCACATCAGCTTGCAATTTGGAGTAAGGGTCGAGTGATGAAGAAATAGCAGGACCTGTGCAATCAAATTCTGCCAAGAGATCCAAGGTAAATTAAATTTGCCCTACGATAAAGCCTTGCTTTTCGCTGAGAATTTACATACCCAAAAAATGATGAATGTCCCTAAGATGTTTTACTTTGAATTCTGTGTTTAGAAAAGTTGTAATATGTGCAATTTCTGTGGTGTCATTTCCTGTGAGTAGTATGTCATCCACATAGACCGCCAAGATAGAAATTAGATCACCTGATTGCTTGTAGAATAATGAATAATCATTTAGATATCTGGAGTAACTTTTGTAGTTGAGAGCCCCAGCTAACCTAGCATACCATTGCCTTGACGCTTGCTTTAGGCCATAGAGTGATCTCCTTAAGCGACATACATGATTAGGTTGAGGAGAAGTCAAACCTGCAGAAAATTTCATATAGACCTCTTCTTGCAAATCCCCATACAAGAAGGCATTATTGACATCAAGTTGTGACACATTCCACCCCTTTTTAATAACCACAGCCAAGAGACACCTGATGGTAGTCATTTTTACTACATGTAAAAAAGTTTCTGAATAATCTATTCCTTCTCTTTGAATGTCCCCCCTCACCACTAACCTATCTTTTAACCTTTCAATTGTACCATCTGAATTGTGCTTCACCTTGTACACCCATTTACAAGGTAAAGCTTTCTTCCCTAGTGGTAAGGGTACAACATCCCAAGTGTGATTTAGTTCAAGTGCTGAAATTTCAGCATCCATAGCCTTCTTCCACCCAGGATGAGTGGACGCATGTAGATGACTGCTAGGTTCTGATATGGAAGAAATAGAGGTAAGTAGATGCTGATTGTTCATAGAAAGTGCATTGAAGGAGAAGGCATTTGGCTTGAGAGGTTTAGATAGACAGGAACTAAGGTCATATAGGTAAATATTATTGCAAATGTAATCATTTAAGTAAGCTGGTTTTGGAGTTACTCTATCATATTTTTTGACTGGTATAGGAGGAATCGAAATAGGTGTGCTGGTTGATGAGGGAGAAAGTGATCTGAACAGGATGAGTGAGTAAGAAGGATATGAAAGAGGAGTGGATTCTGAAGGTGTGAGGGTGATACTGGTTGGAGTAGAAGAAGCAGGACACTGAGAAAGGTGAAGAGAGGGTAGATTGAGGTGAAGACAATGTGGGAGATGGTGATGGTGAGGGTGTCCTAGGATACTATTCTGTTGAGCTATGAGGTAAGGTATCTGGCGGAAGTGTATCTGGAGGAAAGAAAGGAAAATCATATGTGAAAAGTGACTGAGCAAAAGGAAATTGATGTTCATGGAACCTGACATCTCTAGAAACAAACACCCTTTTAGTATCAAGATCTAGAACTTTGTAACCTTTCTGATTCTGAGCATATCCTAGGAACACACAACCCTTTGCCCTAGGTTCAAACTTTCCCCTGTTGTGAGACAAATTTGATGCATAGCATAAACAACCAAAACTTTTAAGTGAATCATAGCTGGGCTGTTTACCAAGCAGCGCCTCATAGGGTGTTACACTACTAGAAATCCGGTAGAAACCGACCAGCTTTGGTCGGTAATGGCCAATAACCATCCAAAACGTGATCATTTACGTGTGGACGGTATTTTAGGAGCCGAAAAGGTATCCCGACCAAACTTGGTCGGAAATTACCGACCAACTTTGGTCGGTCAATTAAATTCAAAAAAATATATTGCAAAAAAAAATGATCAAATTAACCGACCAAAGTTGGTCAGTATTTTAATTATGTAATCAAAAGATTCACCATCTAGGAATCGAATCGGGGTCTGTACTGTGGCAAGATACTATTCTACCACTAGACCATTGGTGCATTTTATTTCAAGACTGTCTTTTATTTGATTTAAACTCTTTAATTATATTTTCGCACGAAAATAACCGACCAAAGTTAGTCGGTTTTATTAAAAAATAAAATTACCGATCAAAGTTGGTCGGGTTTTTATAATGACCGGCCGAATTAACCGACCAGCTTTGGTCGGTTTTTTAATATTAATTTTTATTTATTTTAAGTGAAAAACCGACCAAAGTTGGTCGGTTTCTTAAAAAATAAATTTCGCGAGACTCAAAAATAGTTTCTCGCATTTTTGCGCCAAAGAAAATCGACCAAAATTGGTCGGTTTCATAAAAAAAATTAAAACATAAAATATTTTGAAAAACCGACCAACTTTGGTCGGTTTTTTGGCCGATTTTTTGACCGATCAAAGTTGGTCGGTCGACCTTGGTCGGTTTTTGCCGAATTTCTAGTAGTATTAAACCATTTAGAACTTTAGAAGGGATTCTGTTGATTATATATGTAGCCGTCAGCATACACTCTCCCCAGTATTGGAGAGGCACCTTAGAGTGAAGTAACAGAGCTCTTGCTACTTCTAAAAGATGTCTATGCTTCCTATCAACTACTCCATTTTGTTAAGGAGTTGCAACACAAGAAGTCTCATGTATAATCCCTTGAGATTCAAGAAAGCTTGCCTCTAGTGATCCTTTTTCTAGTTCGATAGCATTGTCAGATCTGATCTTCTGGACTTTCAAGTTAAACTGTCTATCTATCATGCATAGAAATGATTTCAACACTAAAAAAGCATTCCCTTTAGAAGTTAAAAGAAAAGTCCAAGTTGTCCTACTATAGTCATCCACAATAGTTAAGAAATACTTGTAACCATTATAAGTCACAGTCTTTAAGGGCCCCCAAGTGTCAATATGAATTAAATCAAATATAGCAGAACTCTTAATATGACTTAAAGGAAAAGGCAGTCTGGTCTTCCTAGCTTGAGGACAAATGTGACACACACAATCAAAATTGGAGGGAAAGTTAATGAAACTCAGATTTCTCATTACTGAAAAGGGCAAATGCCCTAACCTGACATGTCATTGCTTTACATTAGATGTAACATTAGCAACTAAAGGTACTGGAAAATAAACATAAGTAGAAATAACACTGGAATTTCTTCCTTTTGGAATGGAAACTACATTTTGTCTAAATGAAGAAACAGACTCTATTCTAGGTGGCTGGAACAAGTACAATCCATTTCTAACTTCACCAAAAACTTGTCCCCTCCTTATTAAAGGGACCTGCAATAGACAACCACTAGAAGATAGATTTAAAGAGAAACTGAATTGAAGACATAACTTATGAACAGATAATAAGTTATACTTAAAAGAAGGGACATGAAGCACCCTATGAAGAATCATATTAGGCTGAATAGACACACTACCTATGTGTGTAACACATAACTGAAATGAATTAGGTAAACTAATGTGCAAAGGTGCAGGTAGAAGGGTAAGAGTTAAGAAAGAACTAACATCAAAACACATATGTTCAGAGGCCCCTGAGTCAATAATCCATGTTTTAGTGTTAAAAACAGCAAGACAAGTTCCTGTGTATTTGAGTATGGTACCAACTGCAGTATTAGCATTGATTTCTGATGTTGTGGTTCCTGCACTCCCAATCTGCACTTGCTTGATTATGTTTACCAATTCTGACACTTGCTCCTTATTGAAATATTGGTTCTGATTGCTCATGTTTGCTTCACTGCAAGTGTTGGACTTTCTCTTCACTGTCCTGTCCTGCCACCATTGCATTTCCCTTTATTGCAGGCTAATAATTGGTTGATTTTGTGAATTGAAAATCATCAGTGAAGCATATTAGTCTGTAGCAATCTTCTCTCGCATGCCCTGTTCTCATACAATGACTACAACTCACATTGGGATTGTACTTTGCCTTCTTTCTGGATTTTTGTTGTATGTTCTGATTGTTTCCCTATTTCTGAGGAGTTCTCCAGGATTTCTGAATATTGTTCCTTTGATTGAACTTCTCTTGAGATCCTACCATAAAAGATGCACCATCTGATGGATATTGTGGGCTAACATATATTTCCCTCTGACTTTTATCTTGCAGAAGGAAAGAGTAGGCATGATCCATGCTTGGAAGTGGGCTCATCATGAGGATGTTTCCTCTTGCATGTGCATACACATCATTCAAACCCATGAGGAATTGAATGACTCTCTCATCCTCTATGAACTTGGCTACCTTATTCTTCCCTTCACACACACAAGTACAAGTGCAACCTAGATGTGAGTTTAGGGAATCCAACTCATCCCATAGCCTTTTCAGAGTTATAAAATAATACTGATGTTTCCTTGAACTGTCTTAGCAATTTTCTTATGTAGGTGGTAGAGTTTGGCTCCATTGGATTGTCCAAATCTATGCTCAAGACTATTCCAAAGTTCCTTTGTAGATTTGGAATAAATTACACTGTCTCATATCTCCTTAGTTAGAGAGTTTAAAAGCCACGAGGTTACCATGTCATTGCACCTACTCCATTGTGCATGGTCCTTTAAATCCAGAGCAAGTTGATCACAAACCCCATCTTGTTTTTGGCTGATAATGCAATTAGGATTGATCTTCTCCAGCCTGGGAATCCTCTTTCATCAAATGGTGAGGTGACAAGAGTCATTCCAGGTGTATCTGAAGAGTGAAGAAAATAGGAGTGGTTGATATCATGATTCACAGCTTGACTGGAACCAGAAAGAGAAAGTGTGGGTGAAGAATTTGTTCGGGTCATGATGGTAGATGAAGTCGAGCAAAAATAATGAGGAAAATTAGAAGATGAGTTCAAGGATTAAGCAGAGATCTGCTCTGATACCATGAAGGAATGAAAGATTGATGATGTAGAAACTTTCTGTGTATTTCACCTTTTAGTGTAGCCTACATTTATACATGTAAAATAACGTAAAGAACAATGCAGAAATTAACCTATTCTAGCCACCTGTACAATTATCAATCCATATGCCTAACTAACTTTTATTCCTTTATTCTCTATCATGTGCAAATCAAGTGTAGTGAGAAGCTTCCTACTTATTCCCTATTTATTACATCGACAGTTCTTGATCAAAATTCTAAGAGGTTGTGATGCTCACACGTGTCAGTGTCTAAGGCTCAAAATTAAAGGACACTAAAACCACATGTGAGACCATTTTCATCGTATAGTCGAAATCCTCAGGTCTTGTGTCTCAGAGTCTTCTTCCCCTTCTCTAATTCTTTAACAACGAGCAAATTATTTTCAGCAAAGATATCATGGGGTTTCTTCTTCTCATCAAATCCCGTGATAACGTTTACATGAGTCGTTTGGTACATGAGATAAGAATAATAATCGCATGATAAAATTTGAGATTAATTTTATTCCATGTTTGCTTTGGAGTATTAGTTAATTTCGGGATAACTTTTACACTAAAATGGCGGAGTATTAGTTAATTCCAGGATAACTTTTACACTAAAAATGTGGATTAGTTATCCCATATAGAAGGTGGGATAACTAATCTCACGGGATATTCTATCCCATGAGATATATCACGATTATACTTGATTAATTATCCCAGGATTAGTTATCCCAGCCTCCCATGTGGATAAAAAAAATATAATCTCGGGGATAACTAATTCCGGGATTAGTTATACTACGATTTTATCCCAACCAAACATGGATAAACTCATCTCAAATTTAATTCCGAAATTAGTTATACCACGATTTTATCCCAACCAAACATGGGATAAGCTTATTTGATATTTAATTTCGGGATTTATTTTCTTTATCCCTCGTACCAAACGAGCCTTTTATGCCCCTCTCTCTAGTAATACTTCTTTTCTCGTAAGTTAAATTACAAATACAATTCATGCAATTTGTTTAGGCCCAAGACGGGTTCATTCGATTAAATTAACGCCCGTAAAATAAAAATAAAAAGTAAATCCACACATTTTATGCATCGTATTAGTTCTTCTCTTCTTTGCTTTTTCTTTTTTCTTTTGTACGAACCATGCAAGTTTTGTTCTTTATTTCTTATATATTTGTATTGCACTCTCGTTTTCATCATTCTTATTATCCTATATACATCTGATTCTCTTTCAATTACATGACACATCAAAGTACGTAATGCATATATGCACCAACTTTTGTCCGTTGATCAGAAGAAGCCGATATTTTTCTCTTCAACTAACAAACATTTCTTAAAAGCTCTTTTCAATTTTCTATATTAAGTTCTATTTTGACAAAAAAAAAAAACAAATCTCGAAACACATCCAAATGCTATATAGGGATGGCCGTTCAACAATAAATATGGAAATTTTGGGCTTTTGAACGAAGGAGAGCCTTGGAGATCCGATAAATTTATTAACATGTGATCTATAGGTCACGAGTTCGAGCCGTGAAAACAGTCACAATCGCTAATGCTTGCATTATGGTAAATTGTTTATATCACACCCCTTGGGGTGCGACACTTCCTCGTATCCTGCGTGAATGTGAATTGCTTTTTGTACCGGGCTACTTTTTTTTAATGCTTTTGAATGACGTCTAAAAAATAGTATAACATGACCATATGATTTTGTACATTCCACGAGCGTTTCATAATATTTTCTCTTTTTCATTGCCAATTTTTCCTTCGTGCGCATGACTTTCAGGATCAACAACTGTTATGCACGAGGCCACATGCATTTTATTAGTATATGCATGCAAAAAAATGGAACCAGGTAACATCTTTGAACTAGTGTAGTACTTTAATTTATTTTTTCTTTCAAATCTTTTAAGTACGCTTTATAAAGGTAAAATTCTGGTTTTGAAATATGGTGGAAATACTTTATTAAGGAAAACGCCGAAAAATGTGCATGAACATTGCTGCACTAACTCGAAAAGGTGGAATTGTAAAAATTCTATCTATAAAAGCAAAAGTGCAAATCTTTAAAGGGAAAAAAAAGTACTTTGGCAGTTCTTTGATGAGCTGCATATCTATACAGCATTAAAAGCAGAATTAAATGGTAATATTATTTATTAAAACACTTCACTAGCGTTAGGTCATAAATTCTCAAATTTATTCTGAAAAATTTAATTTGGGTGATTTTTGGTTTGAAGATTAAAATGTGTTTGGACATTTGTTTTGGGTGAAGTTCGGTTTGAAAAAACATGAAACATGACTTACACCCACAAGTTTTAAAAACTATCACAAATACCCAACAGTACCATTATCAATAACATTCATTATATTATCGCAAACTATAGTCCTGAACATAAATAAATTTGATAAAAAATTATCATTTTTATAATGAACTATATGATACACTATCAGATGACCGAGAAGACGAAGCAATATCGTTACAAAATAATAAATGGTGGGCTCTTTTATAAAATATAAAAGTTTAGGGCAATTTTTAAAAAATATAATAGTGATATTTTGGCCCAAAACCAGCTATTGAGCTGGTTTTGGGATTTGGGATTTGGCCAAAACGTAGGCAAAATCTATGGCCAAATATGTGTTTGCCAAATAAAATTCAAGTTTATTTTGGCAAAATCTATGGTCAAACGGGTCCTTAATTTCAAGTTGCGTTACAAGTTCCCACCCACGGAAAAAGATTTTTGTCCCTCTATATGTTCACATGTATCAATCAAACAATCCGGTGCACTGAGCTCCCGCTATGCGCGGGGTTCGGAGAAGGGCCAGACCACAAAGGTCTAACGTACACAGCCTTATCCTGCATTTTTGCAAGAGATTGTTTTCACGGCTCAATCGAAGAACAAGTTATTGAAATTGACGAAGAGTCGTCGCACCAATTGAACAATTTTTAATGAAAAGTGAATCTTATAAGATTTAACCTAAGTACTAAAAATGGACTTGTAAACGCCTCAAGAGTCAATCTTATAATGGATTACAGTATTACACTTTACATTCATCATGCTCTAATTTTGATACATGAATGATTGCAATTTATTTTACTCCCTTCATCTCAGTTTATGTAATAAAAGACTTGATTTAACAACATTTAAGAAATAAAAGAAAACTTTTATATAATATATAAAAAGACTTTTGACATTACAAAGTATCAAAATTGCTCCTACTATCAATAATTAAATAATGGGTGGTGAGAGTTTCACATGCTGTTTTATTTTCTCTCATAGTAAAAGAATAAACTTTTATATCAAGTGAGTTTAAATAAACAACAACAAATTCAGCGTAATCCCACAAGTGTCATCAGAGGAAGGTAGTGTATACATAGACTGTATTCCTACCTTGCTAAGGTAGATACTGTTTTCGATAGACCTTAGCTTGACTCAAGGACAGAAGAATAACAAACAGTAATAACAAGCAATAACAACAGTAAAATAAGATGGTATAATAAGAAAAATATTACTCTTTTCGGAACAAATTAAAACGAAAAATGTGTCTCACGTAAAATAGGACCAAAGGATTATATTATATGATCTACCATGAAATGGATTTGGAACGGTTCATACAGCTAGAATAGTTGAAAAAAGATCTAGGATGCATGGTTGGATAAAATGCAGAGTAAGATGGAAAAAGTAAAAGGAAGAACTATATATATGGCAAATATTTTACTGAAAGTGTAATGAGCTGGGGCAATGGTTGAAATATGAAGGGCAAAAATCAGTTTTAGCTCACTGTCCAAATTATTTATATTCAATATCTATAAATGTGTATAAAATTTATATATTATTTTTATAAGTACAAAAATATATGTATATATATATATATATATATATATATATATATATTTGTTTTTTACAACTATTATTTTTAGAGTAACTGTATAGTGTTGATGGGTAAAAGTGAAGAGGGGACCAAAAGGGGTGTCCTTTTCTTCATTATTTAGACAAAGTTCGAGCAGATCAATTACTTGATTTAAAGGTGTCCTTTGGTATTTTTCATGTTAAAAAAGTTTTGGAACTTCAATCATTATAGCCACGCTCCATTCTCAAATTATTCTTGACCTCAACTGACTATTTCTGTTTATTCACTGTAATAAGAGTACCACATACCTATTCCTCCCGGGAATACTCCCACCGACCAATTCTAATCACGCCACCATAACTTATTAGTTAATGGGGTTTAAAATTTTTGTGAGGTCATTAGATCAATTTCCATTAGTCATAATTTTTTTAAATTTTTTTTTAACCTTTTTTTTATTTAAATCTCCTTTAGCGGAAATTCTGCTTCTACCACTAGTCATCCAGCTAATTAAATTCGTGTTGCATTGGACTTAGTGCGAGGGGAGATGTCTCTTATCAAAACCTCAAAATCTCTCGCTAAGGGTGGAGGAATTCCATCGGCAGTGGAGCTAGAAATTTTGATAAGGAGATTCAAAACATTAAAAAATGTCACGCCTGTGATTTGAACCTGCATTTTTTGATTTTATGTTAAGGGGATTCAAGATAAGGTGGGTTGCTCTGATGGTAAGCACCCTCCACTTCCAACCAAGAGGTTGTGAGTTCGAGTCACCCAAAGAACAAGGTGGGGAGTTCTTGGAGGGAAGGATGCCGAGTTTCATTTGGAAACAGCCTCTCTACCTCAAGATAGAGATAAGGTCTGCGTACACACTACCCTCCCCAGACCCCACTAGTAAGATTATACTGGGTTATTGTTGTATGTTAAGGGGATTCAAAATTTATACATGCGTAAAAATCTAGTTTTATCATATTAACGCTAACTTTTCAGATTAAGAAAATTCAATTAAATCTACTTCTTTGTACGTGGCTCCGCCACTGCATCCTACAACATGTGTTGCGGTATTAGAAGTTGGGAAATAAATAAGAAAACATTTATGCATAATATTTGAGAAAAAGTTAAGAAATTTTTTCTTTCTTTTGCTAGAATTTAGTTTAGTGTAGATTGCAAGGGACATTAGGTGGAGGCTGCATGCTTAAACAGATTATCAGGTAACCTAACGAAGCTTTAAAGTTTAAAACAACAACTTTTCAAGGAAGGACATATGGAATGGTCATTTTCTTTCCTTCTTTTAGAATGAAATGATATGATTAGACCCCTTGTCGCTGGGCGGCTAAGCGTGTGTGTGGCCTAAAGTCAAAATTTAACGTGAGATCTAACTTTTTGAAAGAAAGTTATGATATATATCTTTATTTGAAATCTATTTTTCTAGCTTTTTAAGATGAAAAATTGTTAATAATTTTTTTATAATCGATTTCCTCTATAATTCGTTTTCGATTGATAATATAGTCAACTCATTTAATTTTTCATGAGACATTGTTTATCTTAGGTATTATCAATGGAGTATAATTATGAAAAACTTCTTTTCTTTGAAGCATTTGTTATAAAAAAACTCTAGTTTTATATTATAAGTACTAAATATTTTTTTTAAATACTTATGAACTTATTATTGCTAAAAAATGGAGGGGCCCAAATTTGGGGGCTTAAGTCACTAGCCTTACTTGTCATAAGGTTAGAGTCGGCCTTGCTTGGCGCAAATGCTCTATCAAATATTTTGTTTAATACAACAATAATAACAATATGCCCAGTTAATTTTATAACTGAGATTTAAGAAAGACAGTGTGTACACACACCAAACCTTTAACTTAAAAAGATAGAAAGGTTGTTTGATCCTCGGAAAATATTTTATTTAATGATCTGCAAAATGTAATGGAGATGAAACTACGTTTTGATGTGCATTGCTAAATTAAATTGTAGCCTTCCTTGGTTCGTTGTTATAATACGTAGTCATCAACATCAGTTATATAAACTTTATTATGGTATACAATGTAGTCGAATTACAAAAGTTTATGTTCAACGTTACATATATGGTTCAAAATTGCGTAATTCGAGTAAAAATATAGCAAAGCGCTTGGAGATCATTTGTTCACTGTTCATGATCCGAAATTTGGTAGCATTACTTTTATGTTAAATAATTTTTATGAAAATGGTAATGTTCGAATCAGTTTACGAATAATTTTACCATTTAAATATACTTAACTACCACCCCCGGCCAACACAGAAAAAGAAAAAAGAATATCTAGTTTACATTTCATTTATAAATTAATATTACTATTTAGAGAATACAACTCAAATTCTTAATTTTTATAGTATTATTTTTTTTAAATTATCCAAAACTTAGCTAGTATTTGGTTTGTCAAAAACAAATAATATATGCCAATGATTAATAAAGGCTCCAAGCACTTGTGCACACAGCCTAGATTTCAAAGCAAATGAGTTCAATAAATATATTTATTTAACCCAAAACATTAATCTATAAATTCTATCATCAATCATCATTAATTAAGGCCACCCTCTCCCTCCCAAAAGCTTTTAAAGCCTTCTCTTCTGCCCATCTAAAGCAAAAATTAAAAACCATGGAAATGGATGGAGACTCTCCACCTTACTGGTCCCAACCTCCCACCACCGCACTCCTCCGTCAACGCCGCCGACAACCACCCTCTCCTCCTCTCATCAGCCCTGTTATTCTAATTCTACTTCTACCCATTCTTACTATTCTCATTTTGTTCTTTTTGGTTCCTCCTTTCCTTTCACACACTACTCAAATTCTTCGGCCTAATTCTGTGAAAAAAGGATGGGATTCGTTTAATATCTTGCTTGTTGTTTTTGCTATTCTTTGCGGTGTTTTTGCCCGCAAAAATGATGACAATTCAGCTGATAACAGTGGTACTGTTTCTGCCAATCAAAGAAATAGAATTGTTTCAACAAGTGAGACTTCAGCTGATGATACGCGGCAGTCTATTTCTAATGATCAATGGTTTGAGCATAGTGTTGAGAAAGCTTACAATTTTGCTCCAATTGGATTACCGGAAACTGGTGTTAACCGGTTAAGGAGAAGCAGCAGCTCGTATCCTGATCTGAGACAAGTATCGCAATGGGAAACCGGTGAGAACCAGTCCAGGTTTTTTGATGATTTTGGAGTGAATTTATACCGTTCTACGGCAGCGCCGGAGTATGAAAGTCGCCGTCCGCGGCGGAGCGAGAGGCAGAAGGAAGAATCTGATATTAAGGTGATTCCTGTGGATACATTTGAAACTCGTTCATCTCCACCTGAACTGAGTCCGTCGCCAGAAAAACCTCCGCTGCCGTCATCGAAGCCACCACCGGCAAATTTAAAACGGAGAAGATCATTTCATAGTGTTCCGCGCAAGGACAAGGTTCAAATGCAGAGTAATGAAGCTGAAGTACTAGTTGAGCTCAACAAAAAACAAGAGCCTTCACCACCAGCACCACCGCCGCTAACGGAGCAGCCATCACCACCGGTGGAAAAGCCTCAAAAGCTTCAGCGGAGAAAGAGTGGTACAACGGAATTAGCCACAGCTATTGCCTCATTGTACAATCAGGGTAAGAAGAAAAAGAAGAGAACAAAGAAGAGAGATATTTTTGAGAGCGTCTCTGATTCTCCACCATCTGCAGAACCAGTCCTGCCACCACCAACACCGCCACCGCCGCCTCCTCCACCACCTCCGCCGCCGTCTAAGGTTTTCCAAAACCTTTTCAAGAAAAATAGGAAAAGTAAACGTGTACATTCCGATCCTTCCACTGCAGCAACAGCAGCACCGCCTCCTCCACCTCCGCCGCCGCCTCCGAATTCAATTTTCAACAATTTGTTCAAAACCGGCAGCAAAAGCAAACGATTTCAACAAACATCATCATCAACTCCTCCACCGCCTCCTCCGCCGCCGCCGCCACCTTCTTCAATTCTCAACAATTTGTTCAAACACGGAACCAAAAGCAGGCGATTCAAATCATCAACTCCTCCACCTCCTCCTCCTCCTCCGCCGCAAACACACTTGTCATCAAGGCGGAGAAAAACTTCAACACATTCTCAGCCACCATTGCAACAACCGGAACCTCCACGTCGACGTTCATCATATTCTAGCAAACCTCCATTGCCAACAAGACACGTCACTAGTAACTATGACGATAACTTGAACAATGGCTCACAATCGCCGTTAATACCAATGCCGCCTCCTCCTCCTCCGCTATTCAAAATGCGGGAGATGAAGTTCGTTCCTTCCAGTGATATTTTCAGGATACGGAGCGAGCACAGCTCTCGCTGCAGCTCGCCGGAAATTGAAGAAGTTGACGTTGATGATGTGTCCGTTAGATCGTCCTCGGAGGCAATGGACGGTGAAGATTTAACCGGGCCGTCGGTTACTTGCCCGAGCCCGGATGTGAACGCGAAAGCGGACTCTTTCATTGCCCGGCTACGAGATGAGTGGCGATTAGAGAAAATGAATTCATATCGTGAAAAGAGAAACTTGGGCTGAGGCCCCAGGCCCAGGCCCAATGTGAAGATTCTTAGTTATGGCTCGTCCTTTTTCTTTACCAATAATTACTTTATATTTATACAAACTAATTAAAATTAGTCACATAATAGTAGAGTATGTAGAGATCTTATAGAGGTAAATACGATTTGGGAGTTGGCTCTGGTTGTTTTTTGTTTTCAATTGGAGCCTTGTAAACATAGAGAAGGATGTGATTTTTTTAAAAAAAAATTGGAATCGATTGTTTGCAACGAAATGATTTTTAAAAATACGCTATTGCGGGAATTGTTTTTGAATAAATTAGTGGTATTTGTTTCTATCAAATTACTATTACATTCTAAAATTTATTTTTCAAACATAGTTTCTAAAATATATGTCCATACAGCTTTGGCAAACATTAGACTGGCTTTCTTGAAAAAATCTTATTTGCAAAGACTGGTTTTCGAGGTTGTGGTTTAAATGTTCCTTTCAAAGATTTTTTAAAGGAATTCTTTGCACTCACAAAACACATGTTTTTTTGTTTGAAAAGGTTACAACTATTCAAATACATTTTTGATTCCACAAAAAAAAAAAATCCAATCAATTTGTTTTTCTGATATGGCTACTGGAAATTTTTCTACATCCTACAAAGAAATCTTTGGAAAAACATGTTTATTTAAGTTTTTATAAAAAAATGGCTATTTTTTAAAAGAAAAGGTCTTATCCACTCAAAAAGCACTAAAGGCAACACAATTATCAAACACATATTTTTGCATAAATATTTTCACAAAGATTGTCCAAACAATTAATAAATGAATTGACATGAACTCTGCAATTATAATTGTCATTTATGCTCTCTGTTCTGCTATGAGTACTTGACCAACGCAACGACAACGGAGAATTTTGTTGGTTTTGCGTCTTGAAACAAGGTATTAACTACTCTATTGGCTTTAATAAAAGTGATAAATATTCATCTTTAAGATGTTCAATTGCATGTCATTTATCACAAAGGTATTGGAACTAGTCAAACTAATTAGGTTTCAATAATGTGCAAAACCAACCAATTAATGAATCTAAAAGCGACATTTCAACAAATATATTCATCAACATGCACCAAAGAGGTGATGTAGTCCTTTTAACAAAATCGAATCGACTCTTGAAGCATTCAAGTTATCATATACAATAATGTGTATCACATTTTGATATTTTTTCTGAGCCGAGAATTTATCGGAAACAGACTCTCTACCTTCATAAGATAAGGTTAAGGACTGCGTACACACTACTCTCTCATACCTCACTTGTTTTTCAAAAGAGGCTAACAATAAAAAGTGGAAGCCTCGTTTCAGATCATAATGCATATCCTTTGATGGGTAAAAAATATGCAAAATTCATTATTATGCTTTGAATTGCAATTATATAGACCTCACTTGTTTTTCAAAGGCATTTTTCAATAAGATTAAATCTTGTAAGTTGTGACATAGAAAAAATTTAATTACCATTCACAATATGCTGTAAAACTTTATTTAAATAAGAATCAAGAATAAGAGGAAAATAGTATAGCGAGAAATACCCTCCACATATGCACAACAAGACACACTAGGCTGATGTGTTAACACATGTATACAAGAAATTTAAATGATTCTTAACGGTTTATTCAATAAGAAAATTGAGTAATCTGTTTACAAATCGTTAAGCCGTTAATTATAAAATCTCAATCCGTTCACCATCCATTATTCCGATAACCCGGTACCAATAAACCATCAGTTCAATTTGGTTAGTGGTTACAGTTCGATTTTGAGCACCCCTAAGCGTGGATCTGCCCCCGCCTCTCAGACCCCACTTATGAGACTAATTATACTGAACTTATTGTTGTCATTTTGAAAAATCAATGCGATAGACAGCTTTTAATATATAGTGGACATGTAACATTAATCGCAAACCAATATGTCCAAATCCATCCAACTTTAAAAGAGAAGCAAATGACGAAATTTAAGTAGAGCCATATATACTTTTAAAATAATCTCCATCTATGTATTCGTATCTACTTTGAAGTGGTTTCTAACAACAGTCACAGTCCTCAATTGAATAGTGAAAGTGATAAAGTTGAAGAAGAGATCATAAAATAAAACAAAAGATGGACCAAAAATAACCTAACATACTTTTTTTAGGAGCAAATATCACTCAACTTCAAACAATGTGTCACTTTAAGAAGTGGCTTCTTTTCTTACACAATTAGAAGAAGAAAAAAAACAAACTAAAAAAGAGAGCTTATAATTAAACTACTCTAAAGAGAAAAAGTACTTGAGTCAAGTGCGGGGCCGCTCAATGGCCTAAAGCCAAATTATATTAAGAGGCCTATTTCACAAATTTTATATAACAGTGAGACACAAAAGATCTTATGTTCTAATCAATTGGTCAATTAAACATGAGAAAATAGCTAAATCAAAGAAACAGAGTTTGAAATTGAAATGAGAAATCTCAAAGTCATGTGAAAAAAAGGAGGAAAAATTAGAATGAAAAAGGAAAATAAATATACTACTAACAAGACGGAGATTTATCACTTTTTACAAGCAGCCTTACCCTCCAGCCGCCCTGGTCAAGTGCCAACCTTTTTGGGATTATTTTAAAAAGTCATTTCTCAAACATAATGCTAGGACATCCAAAAAGTATCCACAAAAGAATATACAGAAAATTCTAAAGTCTTGGGGGCGGTTAAATTTTTTTTTTCTTGCTCGAACGATATATACATATATAAAAAATTAAAACATGATATACAATATAATTAAATTGTGCTTATTAACTCACTGATTCTAAAACCTTGATTCACCTCAACAGAGACCTCCAAACCTATAGCATATAATGCACGTATAGTCATGTAAATGTTTTACTCTTTTTTGGGTGGTGAAAATGCCTTTTGGTAAGTGGAACTCCGAAGGAAACTAAGCATTGTGCTTCACCTTTTATTGCTTTAACTTTTTGATTGTTTAGTGAACTTGAATTTATATATTCTTTATAGAAATAATATTCACAGTAATAAAAGCGGAATAATCACGTAGCACCAAGATACAGCAATTTACAAGAATAAAAGAGTGACAACGACACCAAGATTTTTACGTGAAAAACCCTTCGAATAAGGGAAAAAAATCACAGCCCCGAGACGAGCAACTGATATTACTATATCAAGAAATTTTACACTTTGTAGGTCCGAGTAAAATACTCCAAAGACCACTACAATACTCAAAAGAAATAACTCTCTTTTGATATTCTCACCTCACTACAATATTGCTCACTCCCTATTTTTTTCACAGATTATTTTCTTATACCTTGTCTTTGAAACTTCACTCTTTCTTTCTCTCTTTGTTGGTGCGTAGAAATGAGAGTTGAAGCTCTCCTTTTATAGTCGAAGCCTCACTCTCTAAAGCCTACTAAATTTGACAATTTGTACACACTTTTCATTCTTTTTCTTCAATATTGATAATTCAACAAAGTTGGCTACCAACCCAAAGAAATTCAACAAATTTGGCTACCAAACTAAAGAAATTCAATAAAGTTGGCTTCCAAACCAAAAAAATTCAACAAAGTTGGCTACCAACCCAAAAAAAATTTCCTTAGGCACATGCCTATTACTTTGGCTATTGAATGAGATAGACCCCATCAATCTCCCCCTCCAGTCTCATTCATCTAGAGGAGGTAGCATTGTCTTCTAGTTTGAGTGCATGCCGACGAGTTCTTTGCATAGCTAGAACTTGTCTCTTGGTACCACCTTGGTCAATATATCAACAGGATTTTCACTCGTGTGAATCTTTTTGACCTGTAAAGATTCGTTCTCCACCTGCTCACGAATCCAATGATATCTCACATCTCTATACTTTGTTCTTGCATGGTACATGGAGTTCTTGCTCAAGTCTATTGCACTTTGACTGTCACAATAGATGACATACTCCTTTTGATGCAATTCCAGCTCTTGAAGAAACTGCTTGAACCATACCATCTCCTTGCCAGCTTCTGTAGCGGAAATGTACTCTGCTTCAGCTTCAGTTGTTGAAAGTGCAACACACTTCTGCAATTTAGACTGCCATGATATAGCTCCCCCTAAAAATGTAAACAAATATACAGTAGTGGATTTTCTGTTATCAATGTCACCTGCCATATCAGCATCTGTATAGCCCTTCAATATTGGATGAGATCCTCCAAAGCACAAACAATCTCTCGTGGTACCTCTCAAGTATCTGAGTATCCACTTGACTGCTTCCCAATATTCCTTTCTAGGATTTTCAAGGAATCTGCTAACAACACCAACTGCATGAGCAATATCAGGTCTGGTGCATATCATTGCATACATCAAGTTTCCGACTGCTGAAGAATAAGGAACTCTAGCCATGTTCCATTTCTCCTCCACTGTTGTAGGACACATATTCTTGCTCAACTTTAGATAACTAGCAAGAGGTGTGCTGACTGGCTTAGCATTCTTCATGTTGAAGCGTTCCAGTACACGTTCAATGTACTTCTCCTGAGACAGCCACAACTTTCTACTTGTTCGCTCTCGAACTATCTTCATACCCAGAATTTGTTGTACTGGGCCCAAGTCCTTCATATCAAATGACTTGGACAAATCTCCTTTCAACTTTGCGATCAGCCACTTGTCTTTTCCTACAATTAACATGTCATCCACATATAACAATAATATAATAAAGTTATTTTTAGAAAATCTCTTGAAGTATACATATGGATCAGAATATGTCTTTGTGTAAGTTTGACTTTTCATGAATGAGTCAAACTTCTTGTACCATTGCTGTCACGACCTAAAATCTACGTGACCGGCACCCGGCACACTACCTGACCCGAGTGAACCAAACCATGTGATGCACCCAAATCATATGCATGAAAACCAATTTAACTGCGGAAGCTCCTTGAAAATCATATACATTTTCAAGTTAAATGATAAAATATTTTCCAATTAAAAATTACACATGACGTCTTTCATGATAATAAAAATGAGACTAAGTAAAATAAATATACTTTCATGTATGTCGTGTACAACCCCATTATTACAACCTTTCACAACTATCTATGGAGCCTCTATACCAAGAATAGAACCAACGGTTGGAGTAATTCCAACAAAATAAAATAAGAAAGAACATGGTAGCTACCACGAAATGAAAGTGGTGCTTCATAATACCTCGGAAAGAGAGTCATCCTAGCATGAACGCATGCCACGTATCATATCATCCTGAAATATGTAAAGTAAGCAGGGCCCTGGAGGGGGCCCCTAAAGGCTGAGTACACCACATCGGTACTCAATATGTGTCATAGACTCTCTCTAACTCAAGTTCTTGGGACAAACTTTATAAAAATAATGCACCAATATTTGATATAAAACGATAAGATATTTTATCAATTCACGACCCTTGTTATTTTAAATAACAACTAAGTGAAATATAACCCACAATATAAACTTTTAAAGCATTTACATCAATCCAAGATTTTGGATAAAATCATACAAAATCATTACATTTGCTTTAAGTCGTCGGAATCACTTTCGGCTCCTTAGGCTTAAATATAAGAAAATCATCCTTACCTTTCACTGGGAGTACTATACCATCACCGACATAAAAAAGTCAACTAGGTTATGTACCTAGCGGCAAGTATCATATACCTTACTTGCTCAGGTCGTCTCATCATAGTGTCGTACGAATCGATGCAGCCATGCAAATAATAGCACAAAATATTACCCTCTCGAGGGAGAGCACTCTGTCGTAGTCTATACCACAAAGTGACCATCTACGCATACACCGGCATGTATAGTTTCATGACAACGAACACAATATATCCGAAGTCAATCTCGGTAAACACAAGTAACTCCCAAAATATTTGATACTTCAAAAATAGATTCATAGCATAGTAGCTTCAAATGATCTATTTTTATCAACTCATAGCATTTATATAAAATCTAAATCATCTGAATAAAAATTAAATAAACAACCCTTTACATGCTACGACATTTAGCAATTTAACGGCAATCTTAAAAGATACCACAAGTGTTATTCTGTTCATCAATTTCCAAAAGAAGTTCTTTCCATAAAAACTTATCTTTAGCACTCAAATATATATACTCTTGTCAATACGTAAGTTTTAGTAAAAACTTATAATATTTACCTTGAGTGTCACTTTGCCAACAAGATTTAAAATAAAATTTTATAAAACGGCATGACACTACGTATGCAACATAATATTCTAGTACGTGGAGACATCCGTACTTATTTGTTCCCACAAGCACGAAAGCACATTTGCAAACAACTTAAGTATTAACTTGAAACATGCTTTTAGAGAAAGTCCCTAAAGAAGAGTAAGTTTTAATCAACTTACCTCGCTTTCTCTTTATTAACGTTCACAAGCTTTCAGTCCTCCTCCATCATTCCAATGTTGATTAAAATGCTCAACATCACCAGCAAGTCGATATCTATAATTAGATATCCTAATTACATCAGAATATGACCTAAGATATTGATAAACTTTCATATATGGCTCATAAGTTGGCTACAAGCCTCCAACAACTCAAATCGCCAAATAGTTTTACATGCTAGACCATTCAACTTCATTCTTATGTTTTAATACCTATTCGAATTCATTAATGATACTACATCAATTGTCCATTGCCACCAAGTTACTATTCATCGCCTTCCATAATCAACACTTGTAAAATATACAATTCGGGTGATTACTTAGTTGATCACTTCCATCTTTTGCTAACAATTATTTCCATAGGTTCATTGTATTCATAAATTGCATCGTCAAGATTACCATTCATCTTCTCTCTTATTTTCTCAAAAGTACTATTCATGCCATGAACTAGAGTTTTATAATCCAATCTTTCAACCATTAAAACTTGTAACAAATGCTTCAAATACTTCTAACTACTCATAATAAACGATTTTGAAGCATTGAAATTACCTCTAGTAGCTCAATCCTGAAAAACCACAACTTTGGTGAATTTAGTATTTTTGTCACGGCCCGAATTTTTCCACCGACGGGACCGTGATGGNTATTGGAATCACCTCTAGTAGATCAATCTTGAAAAATCACAACTTTAGTGATTTTTGTATTCTTGAAGATTTGATGAAGAAATCTAGTATTTGGATGTAGGAATGATGTTAGAACTCATGTATATTGAGTAATAATCAACCAAAAACATCATTAACAACTTACCTTGGTTGATTGGACTTGATTTGAGCTCAAAACCGCACCTTCACCTCAAGAACCCTAACCCCCAAATACTCAAAATATTTTTCTCCCCCAACCTTGTATTTATAGGCCCAGATTTCTGGGTTTCGGATGCGGCCCTGGATGCTTCGCATCCCCACTTCACTTCTCTTTGAAGCTCGGATGCGGACCTGGACGCTATGGCAGCACTTCACTACCAGCCTTTCTTTCGGACGCGGCCTCGGATGCTTCGCATCTGCAGGCTCCTCCGCCAGCCTTTGGCAATTTGTTCATAACTTCTTGTAGGAATGTCCAAATGACAAATGGTTTGAAGCATTAGAAACTAGAATCGAAGATCTTTCATTTTATAGGTTGTCCATCATATAAATCCTTATATAAATGTAAATATTCTCGTCCAAAGTTTGGTCTTGTGCGTACTCATTTGGAACTTTGGTCCATAATGTAATTTCTAACTTGACATAGACTTAGGGCTCTCCTTATACCCCACATCACTTATAATATGCCTCGTATACTTATTATCACCTCCAATTGATATCCATCATATTAATAGTCCTCGTTTGCACATAAAATAATATAATTAGCGCACATCAACTTTCTTAATAGCGCTTAAGTACTTCAAAAAATTTCCAGGGTGCTACATTCTTTCTCACTTAAGAACATTCGTCCTCGAATGTTTTATGAGCAACTTTTAAGAATAGAGTTACCATCCTTTTACCTCCAATCATTATGCATAGGCACTTATGACTACATGGGTCTTATACTTTCTTTCCAAAATCTCTACTTATTTATGGCCCTCAAAATTTGGCTATCTTTACAAATTCTTAAAAATTTCAGCAGAGTTTTCCCTATAACTAGGACTATCCATAAAATTTAACCTGTCCAAAATAAGCCCCCACACGGGCACCAATAACAATATCGCTCAACAACAAACAATACACAATATAATGTACCATCTTGACCTCACTCGGTTGTACATATACCATAAGTACATCAAATGTATATCTTTAAACCTTTTAACTTGTAACATATATTAATACCATTCAATATCAATAATTGCTACTATACATAGCTCCCATATCACTATTATACATGCCTGTATTTTCTTTAGTCATGCATATATCAAGTTGTACCTGAAAAGTATCTTCAAATAAATCAAAAATCTTTGTGATTGGACTTCCTTAATAAATAATAACTTATTTTCACGCCCCCTTAATTTATTAGATTGCTCAAGGCAATATCTCATAGTTTATGAGATCGAAGTTATATTGCCACCTGGTATCTGCAAAAATTGTTCATTACGACTCGTAGTCTCAAAATTTTCTTATAACGAATCCTTTCAAATAAATCTGTTGCCTTTCATGATTCTTGTTTTCATACATGATATTTTTTCCACTTAGGACTCCTGATGTCCTATAATTATTAAAATTATTCTGGAATGTTCTTTTGTGCCTTCCAAAGATTAATAAGATATTTATCTCAAATTTATCCATCATATGATAATTTCATACCCCCACTTTCGCTCATACCTTTAGAGCCCATGTTAGATCCATAACTTGATAACTATTGTTACCAACAAGTTTGCTCTAAAAATAATTCAACTCACTTCATTTGAGTTCATGACACTAGTTTGCCACCTACTCGACATCCGTGTTCTAGTTTTATTTCTTAACTTTTACCAATTTCTTGATACCATTAAGTATCTTGTGATATTTTTCTACCAAAAATTTTGAATTTCATATATTTTCATGCGCACCATAGACATGCTACCGTAGCCCGTAAACTTTCAATAGTCAAGAGTCATCATTACCACGATGGTACTTGCACCCTTTTAATATTAGTACTCTTCTTTGAACCCGTACTTTTTACTGACATACTTTATTTTTGTATAGAAGTCTCTTCTCATTTAAGAATAAGCATTGCATTACCCCTTTCTATTTTATTCCGTGCAAGGTGAGCACATATTAAAATATCCTCTTATTCCACTTAATCCCGCGTACAATTCAAAGTACTTCCTTATTCTCCGCTAACACTTGAATTTAATTCAAATCGCACATGTCCCCAAAGTTGTAGGAATACATTCGCGTTGCCTATTAAATCCTTGACTATCACATAACTTTCAATATCCCTGATGCAGAACATCGTAACTATTGCTCGTAATGAGTTTGTAATTGTCGTACAAGCATTTCATAAAAATTGTACCCTTCTGATCATAAAGGTTACTGATAATACCTTATTCATCTTGTTTTTAGTAACTATAACCCTTCCTTTTTTTTAATAAACCATCACTTTAAAGGTGACATCTGCTTACTCAAATGCTCCCCCACTTAGGAGCAAATGAAATTTGAAACTCTTACCTACCGCTCAAAGAGTTAACTAAAATTTCGGATAAATTTTATCGAACCATTTACATGCTCCCCTGCTTAGGAGTAAACCCAATTCAAACTCTTACTTGCCACTCGAAGTCATTATTAAACTTCTACCTCACATAAAACTTTTCATTGACAATCAATTTGTTCACCCACTACAGTAGGCTATTTATCCTTTCCAATTAGAAATCTATGTTTTATCGCTTCAATCTTTCATCGTACATTGACTTTTATTTCATCATTATGTCGAAATGCTCATTATTCTGACAACAGGATAGATTGGTTATACTCATAGGAACTTTCTTTGTTCGTTTTCGTATCCAAGTATCACGTCGCTACTAGCTGCAATATATATTGCTAAGGGCCATTATTTTCCGCCCTTACGACATCTTTATAGTTAGCACTTCACTTTTTCATCTTCACTCTACCGTTGAAATCTCTTCTAATATTTCACCTTTCAATCGATGCTCTAATACAATTCTAGCAAGTATGGCTATCTTGCGCCTCTCGTCTCATGCTTAAATATGTTGAACAAGTGTGACTCCCTTAGGCTAAATCCACATATCATTATATAACTTTTCACAACATATACCATATTCACAATGCTATATATTAGAATTACACATCCTATCTTTATGCTACTGTCATGTTCTCAAGCCGCATATATATATATATATATATATATATATATATGAGATTCCGTAGTATATATCTCCGAAATTATATTTCTTGCTCTTAAGTCCTTTCATGAAACTTTATTTTGATGGTATCCCACCGAATAGGCTAATACTTATGATAAAGATGGCATGCATGTTGGGTCTTATTACCTCATATCTTCATCACAATGTGAACTCTTTTGGTCGTAGCTAATACCACGTATTTATATCAACACGTTTCATACGATAAATATATACTTGCATATTTTCCCATTCTTCATGGTATTGTTGACCCTGTCCATACCCATTAATGTAAGGATTTATGACACATTATCATGTTGTCTTAGAATTCTTGTAACTTCTTAATCTCCAAATCCGTACCATAACCGTTTTCAATCATTGTTTTGATACTTACGTCGTACACCTTATATGTATAACTTTCCAACAACTTTAACTTAGCCCATGAGCCATTTCTATATTTATTCTTCTTGAATCATAAGGATTCGCTCACTCACAAGTTAACTGCTCTTTCAATATCGGGCACATATAGAGTTGCTTTGAGATAATTCTTGAAAATTCTCAAAGTTTCATCATTTCAACAAAATAAAATAAGACATACCTCGACTAAAAAAACTCAAGATTATCATTCCACGTCATTTTTTTTCTCCTTCTCTAACAACCAATATTGCTTCTTATAACGTCCAAGATTATGCCTTTTGTGCATCTCATGCCTTAATATTTTCACGCTTACCCATTTAAGTTCACATACTTTATCCTCACATACCTTGGTATGCATAATTAGAGATTGAATTTTATTTGTATCACATTCATCATCTCGAGGAACTCAAGGTTGTCATGCTCATCTTTTACATATGGCATGCTTCGTCTATCCTCAACTCGTACTTACACATAGCACTTTATTTCTTATGTGTCACTTATATTACGTATGACACAATCATGGCAATAACCTATCATGCTCAGAGGAAACCTAGTGTCTAGTATAATAAAGGTTCATGTCCCTCATCCTGTAATATTCCCTTTTCGAATGATCAAGAAAGTCTTTTTTCTTTTTCTTTTGGGAGTGTGTCTTTGGTCATTATTGACACTGTTTTATGATGTGCCGTAGAATTTCGGCACTTTTGATACCAATTACATAGACTTTAGCTCGTCTTTCAATGCATTTTTAGTTAATTCTTATGAAGTTTTGGTGTTTTGTAGTGCATGAGACTTGAAAACCCAAAAATATGGAAAAGAAGTCAAAAGGGCAGGAATGCTGCAAGTATGCGATCGCATAAGTAATATGCGATCGCATACTTACCGCAAACTGAAGCAGATTTTTGATCAACTGAAGAGAAGAATGTGCGGTCCATTATGCGGTCGCATAACACTTCTGCGATCTCATAATGATCACATAATTGCAACTGAAGAATCTGCGTAGCACTTCTGCGATGAAAAATGCGGTCGCATAACTAATATGCGGACCGCATAATGAAAATGCGGTGGAAATCTGGACTTGAATATCTGAAATTTTGCGATGCAATTGTCAACAATGCGGACCGCATGCATGGTCTGCAAAAATTATGCAGTCGCAGAAGGGCTCTGTTAGGGCATTTTTGTCAAATCTTGACCCCGACTTTTAGTCCACTATAAATAGATTTACTAGAAATTTTGTGGGGTATTGAGTCAGAAAAAAAAGGCTACTTTTAGAGCATTGAATGCACCATTGTTTTGGAGACTTTTGAAGAAAGAATGTTGTATCTTTATAAGCTTTATGTCTTTATTTATCGCTTTGTTCTTAGATTCTACTAGTTTTAACTACTAAGGTTGTGGACCCTAGATGGGTGTAATGTTAATGAGTGTTTACCATTGAATATATATATAATGGTTGGTTGATATTTATTCAGTTCTTACGCTTCATGTGTTGTTAGTGGTTGTAAATATTAACTAATTTCATTTCATTCTATCTTTACTTGGAAAAGTGGGTTAGGGTTTGGTAGAATTGAATATCAAAAATTCAAGGTTTTAAACCTTATTTAATAGAATCGCCTAGGAATAAGTGATTTTATTTGGCATAAATTGGTTATTTTTAATTACAACTCTTTTATATTTGGGAAAATCTTAAAGAGAAGATATTACTAAACTATTGGGAAATATTGGATAGTCACTTAGAAACCATTTGCATATCAAAGGACTTTCCATTAGAAATATATCATATCAACACGGATAGCATTACATTTCATCGATGGGGACACAATCTTGGTTTCCTTAATCGAATTAAATACATTCTCACAATACAATCGTCTTCTTTACTACACATAATTACAACACCATTTTCAAGCTAACATTTATAGAATTACGACCTAAGTCAAGTTTCACACTATTCAAGTAATCACTTTACACCTATTCCCTGTGGGATTCGACTCCAACCTAGTTGGGTTATTATATTTGACATCGACCGCCTCACACCATTTATTTAGGTGTAATTTGAGCGTATCAAATTTTGGCGCCGTTGCCGGGGAATACAGTTTTGAAATTACTATTTAGTGTGTACTTTACTTTACGTCTTTTTCTATTCCATCACACTTTGCTTGCTTTGCTTGGTGTGCTAGATAAACATGGCCGAGTATGAGGAAGAAGAAAATTCTTTTGCGGATATAGATGAGTACATCGAGGATACAAATGCCATTGTTCCTCCGCGAGTTGATGCTGCTACCTTCAAGGTGGAACATGGTTTGATCCTAATGCTTAGAGCAGAGGGGTTTTCAGGAATTCTACCGATGATGATCCGACACAACATCTTAGAAACTTCTTGGGTGTGTGTGCGATGCACAAACAGAACAACGTGTCAGATGATGCCCTAAGACTGAGGGTATTCAAGTACTCACTAGCTGGAGAAGCAAGGAAATGGATCCAAAATCTACCACCTCATTCCATTCACTCTTGGCCTGAACTAGTCCGTGCTTTCCTAGACAATTGGTTCCCACAAAGCAAGAAATTCGAGCTCAGAGATAAAATTTTCTTCTTCAAGCAACTACCGGGGGAACACCTATATGAGGCATGGGATCGATTCAAGCTATACCTAGTGAGGTCGCCGAATCATGGTTTTTCGGACACAATCTTGTTGGAGAAGGTTTACATGGGTTTGGATCCGTTGAACCAATCCATAGCCAAAAATGCGGCGATGGATCTTTTATGGACAAAACATTCACAAGGGTCACACAAATTCTCGACAAGATGGCAGAACACAATCAAGCTTGGTACTCGGAAGATACCACGGGTGGAATTGCATACGGTACTCCCTCCTTGACCAACATGATTAAGGAGAACCAAGAGAGAGATCAAGTAATTGTCGGGCTTGCCACCAACATTAATATGTTAACCAAGATGTTCACTGAAAGCCAAACAAAAAAGGTAAATGCTGTGGAAGATGTGCAACCCTTGTCAAATAAAGATTGCGAGGAAGCAAACTATGTCCATAATTCTCAAGGTGGTTACCAAAGACAATCCTACCGAGGTCCCGGACAATAAAATTAATGAAGGCCTAACCCGCAAGGGCAAGGCCATCAACAATGGCGAAATGATCAAGGTAATTCAAGTCAAGGTAATTGGAGCAACAACAACAACAATTATACAAACTGGAGTTCAAACCCCTATGTTCCACTAAAGGGGAAATACTCTAACTCTTCGCATTGGAAGGAAGGTTCTTCAAGTGAGTCCAAATTGGAGAACATGCTTGGAGGAGTATTGCAAAATCAAGAAAGAAACGACACTTCAATGAAGAACATGGCCGAACTTGTGGGGTCACACATCACATCCATACAAAAGTTAGAAATGCAAATGAGAGATCTTTCAAGAGAGAAAAATCCAAAGCAAAAGGGCGCACTCCTAAATGACACAATTGCAAACCCAAAAAATAATGGGAGTGGCCCGACTTCTCATCGTATGGCAATCACAACTCGAAGCGGGAAAGTACTTCAAGGAGGGAATGAACAAATGGTTGAAGTGGACGATCTTGAACAAGAGGTTAAGACACAAGTTAAGGTGACAATTGTTGTTGAAGTTGAAAAGCTCCCAAAAGAAGTGAAAGTACAAGAAGCGAACCGTGAAGGGGTAAAGGAAAAGGTAAAAGAGGCACCAAAAGCTTTAGCACCAATTCCTAAAACTATGACCGGATGGAGAGTTTGCATTGATTACCGGAAGCTCAACAGTGCCACGTGCAAAGACCATTTTCCTATGCATTTTATTGATCAAATGCTTGATCGTCTAGCGGGAAGGTCATTCTATTGCTTCTTGTATGGATATTCCGGCTACAACCAAATCAATATCGCCTTGGAAGATCAAGAGAAGACAACATTCACATGCCCATATGGGACTTTTGCCTTTAGCCGTATGCCATTTGGGCTATACAACGCCCCAACTACCTTTCAACGATATCTCGGACATGGTGGAAGACTTTCTAGAGGTGTTTATGGATGACTTCTCTATAGTGGGTGATTCCTTTGAGCATTGTATTGACAACCTTAAACAAGTGCTCAAGAGATGCGAAGAAACAAACTTATGCTAAACTGGGAGAAGTGCCACTTTATGGTGGACGAGGGCATTGTTTTGGGCCACAAAATTTCCAAACAAGGCATAGAGGTTGACCAAGCAAAGATTGAAATCATTTCCAAGCTTCCTCCACCCACTTCAGTAAAAGGTGTCCGGAGCTTTTTGGGGCACGCCGGCTTCTATAGGCGTTTTATCAAAGACTTCTCAAAAATTGCAGATCCCATGTGCAAGCTTCTTGAAAAAGATGCAAAGTTTGTATTTTATGAGAATTGTCTCAAAGCTTTTGAAGAATTTAAAGAAAAGCTCACCACGGCACCTATTATTGTCACATCCGATTAGTCCCTTCCATTTGAACTCATGTGTGACGCCAGTGGTATTGCTATTGGGGCGGTGTTTTGTCAACGGCATAACAAAATCCTTCACCATGTCTACTATGCAATCAAGACACTCAATGGTGCTCAAATGAATTATACTGTGACTGAGCAAGAACTTCTTGCCATTGCCTATGCTTTTGAAAAATTTCGGGCCTATTTGTTGGGGTCCAAAGTGGTAGTTTACACTGATAATGCTGCTCTTCGCTATCTTATGGTGAAGAAGGATGCCAAACCTAGATTGATTCGGTGGGTCCTTTTGTTGCAAGAGTTTGACTTTGAAGTCAAGGATCGAAAAGGGATAGAGAATCAAGTTGCGGACCACCTATCTAGGCTTGAAGAAGCAGGGAGGCCAAAAGAGAACCTNGGCCTATTTGTTGGGGTCCAAAGTGGTAGTTTACACTGATAATGCTGCTCTTCGCTATCTTATGGTGAAGAAGGATGCCAAACCTAGATTGATTCGGTGGGTCCTTTTGTTGCAAGAGTTTGACTTTGAAGTCAAGGATCGAAAAGGGACAGAAAATCAAGTTGCGGACCACCTATCTAGGCTTGTAGAAGCAGAGAGGCCAAAAGAGAACCTTGAAATCAATTTACGCCTTTCCAGATTAGCACATATTGGCATTGTCTAGCACATTCGCTCCTTGGTATGCCGATATTGCTAACTTCTTGGTTAGTGACCTTGTTTCCGATGGATTGAAAGCTTATCAAAAGAAAAAGTTCTTGCGGGAGTGTTGGAAATACTATTGGGAGGAGCCCTTTCTGTTCCATATTTGTGCCGACAACATCATTCGGCGGTGTGTTCCGGAAAATGAGATAATGCCAATTCTCAAAGCATGCCATGACTCCCCGGTTGAGGGCCATCATGGAGGAAACCGGACGGCGGAAAAAGTGCTTGAATGTGGCTACTATTGGCCATCGATCTACTATGACGCAAATCAAATGGTCAAGGCTTGTGATCAATGTCAAAGACAAGGGTCAATTTCTAAAAGGCATGAGATGCCTATGAATTTTATAATGGAGGTCAAGATCTTTGATGTGTAGGGGATCGATTTCATGGGTCCCTTTGTGAGCTCTTATGGCATGACATATATCTTCGTGGCACTGGACTACGTCTCCAAGTGGTTCAAGGCAATCGCCTTGCCCAACAATGAGGCAAGGAGTGTGACTGCATTCTTGAAGAAGAACATATTCACGCGGTTTGGCACTCCCAGGGCCATCCTTGTGATGGTGGTTCTCATTTTTGCAATAAGGCTTTCACCGGGCTGCTCGAAAAGTATGGCGTAAAGCACAAGGTGGCCACACCTTATCATCCTCGGTCAAGTGGTCAGGTTGAAGTTTCCAACATAGAGATTAAAAACATCCTAGTAAAAACTGTCAATGCAAATAGGACCGACTGGTCAAGGAAGCTAGATGATGCGTTGTGGGCATATCGCACAGCATTTAAGACTCCCATTGGCACCTCACAGCACTTCTGAAGAAACTGCATAGCACTTCTGCGATGGAAAATGTGGTCGCATAACTGATATGCGGACCGCATAATGGAAATGCGGTGAAAATCTGGGCTTGAATATCTGAAATTTTGTGATACAATTGTCAACTATACAGACCACATACACGGTCTGCGACTATTATGCGGTCGCAGAAGGGCTCTGTTAGGGCATTTTTGTCAAATCTTGACCCCGACTTTTAGTCCACTATAAATAGATTTACTAGATTTTTTGTGGGGTATTGAGTCAGAAAAAGAGGCTACTTTTAGAGCATTGAATGCACCATTGTTTTGGAGACTTTTGAAGAAAGAATCATGTATCTTTGTAAGCTTTATGACTTTATTTATCACTTTGTTCTTAGATTCTACTAGTTTTAACTACTAAGGTTGTGGACCCTAGATGGGTGTAATGTTAATGGGTATTTACCATTGAATATATATATATATAATGGTTGGTTGATATGTATTAAGTTCTTATGCTTCATGTGTTGTTAGTGGTTGAAAATATTAATTAATTCCATTTCACTCTATCTTTACTTGAAACAGTGGGTTAGGGTCTGGTAGAATTGGGTTAGACTATGGCAGCACTTCACTGCCAGCCTCTCTTTCGGACGCGGCCTCGGATGTTTCGCATCCGTAGGCTCCTCCGTCAGCCTTTGGTAATTTGTTCATAACTTCTTATAGGAATGTCCAAATGACAAACGATTTGAAGCGTTAGAAACTAGACTCGAAGATCTTTCATTTGATAGGTTGTCCGTAAGATAAATCTTTATATAAATGTAAATATGCTCCTCCAAAATTTGGTCTTGTGCGTACTCATTTGGAACTTTGGTCCATAATATAATTTCCAACTTGGATTAGACTTAGGGCTCTCTTTATACCCCACATAACTTATAATATGCCTCGTACACTTATTATGACCTCCAATTGATATCCATCATATTAATAATCCTCGTCTGCACACAAAATAATATAATTAGCGCACATCAACTTTTTTAATAGCGCTTAAGTAGTTCAAATATTTTTCAGGGTGCTACAGCTGCCTTGGTGCCTGCTTCAACCCATAAAGACTCTTATTCAGTTTGCACACCATGTGTTTCCTTTAAACTACTTCAAATCCTTCTGGCTGCTCCATATAGATCTCCTCTTCCAAATCTTCGTGAAGAAATACAGTTTTCACGTCCAACTGCTCTACTTCAAGATCTAGGCTAGCTGCTAAGCTCAAGATTGTTCGAATAGAAGTCATTTTGACAATAGGTGAGCAAATTTCGTCAAAATCAATACCTTTCTTCTACTTGAAGCCTTTTACCACCAATCGAGTTTTGTATCTGACAAGCTTGCCATCTCCATTTTTCTTGAGTTTAAAGGCCCATTTGCATTTGAGTGGTCTTTTTCCCTTTGGAAGTTCAACCAGCTTATACGTGCCATTTTTCTGTAGAGATTCCATCTCCTCTTGCATGGCTTTCATCCACTGGTTCTTTTCTGGATGGGACAACACCTCCTTAAGACTTTCTGGCTCCCCTTCATCACTGATGAGGGCATACTCTATGGAAGGGTACCTACATAACTCTATCCTTGGCCTCTCTAATCTCCTAAGAGTTTGAGGTTGTTCTTCTTCCTGAGTGGGGTTCTCCACTTGCTCGACACCATCATTAAGTTGCTCCTCATGCTCAATAACCTTATCAGGTTGCTCCCCCTGCTCAGCAACCTCGTCGGTCCTACTTTCTGCACTTGTGGGATTGTTAGAAGTAGAAGGAATAGTAACAAGGTTAGGAATTATACCATTTTTGGCCTTCGCTGGCATATCATCGGCAATTCCAACTTCAATTTCTCGGAAGACTACATCTCTGCTTCTGATGACTTTCTTCTTTACAGGATCCCACAATCTGTATCTGAATTCTTCATCTCTATATCCGCTGAATATGCAAGGAACAGATTTATCATCCAGCTTTGTTCTCTGCTCTTGTGGTACATGTGCAAAAACTCTACAATCGAACATCTTCACATGCACGTAGGACACCTCCTTGTTGGTCCAAACTCTCTTTGGGATGTCAAACACCAACAAAACTGATGGACTCCTATTGATCAGGTAACTGACTGTCTGAACTGATTCATCCCAGAATGACTTAGGCAGTTTAGACATTCTGAGCATGCTTCTCACCTTCTCCGCAATGGTGCGGTTCATCATTTCGGCTACGCCATTGTGTTGTGGGGTTCCAAGAACTGTCTTTTCATGTCTGATACGATGGCTCGAACAATACTCTTCAAATTCCCTTGAAGTGTACTCACATCCATTGTCACTTCGGAGACGCTTTAGCTTTTGGCCTGTCTCCCTTTCCACCATAGCATAAAACTTCTGGAAAGCTTGAAACACCTGATCTTTGGTATTCAAAATATAAACCCATAATTTTCGTGAAGCATCATCAATAAAAGTAACAAAATATTTATTACCACCCATCGATTCAATTTTCATTGGACCACAAATATCAGAATATACCAAATCAAGCATATTCAATTTTCTTTCAGACGATGTCTAAAATGAGACTCTATGTTGCTTAACAAATAAACAGTAGTCACACGGTTTTACCGTTGTACCTTTGGCTTAAGAAGTGGGTGATTTCTTGGCAAGAATCTGCAATCCCTTCTCGCTCATATGACCCATTCTTTTGTGCCACAAATCTGCAGAAATCTCATATTGTGTTGCGTTTAATTCACCTTGGCATATTTCTGCATTTGTCCTGTACAACGTGCCATGAGCAACTCCCTTTGCAATTACCAATGATCCCTAGGTGAGTCTCCACTTTTGATTTGTAAAATAGTTCTCGTATCCATCTCGGTCTAAAGCAATTCCCGAGATCAAGTTCATCCGTAAATCAGGTACATGTCGCACGTCATTCAGAACCAATGTGCATCCGACATTTGTCTTGATACAAATGTCACCAATCCCCACAATCTTTGAGTAACTTGTGTTACCCATTCTCACAAGGCCGAAATCACCTGCTACATATCTGCAAAAAAGATCTCTTACCGGTGTGGCATGGTAAGATGCTGCTGTATCAACCACCCATTCTGACTCTGGACCTGATAAGTGCATGCATTCATCTTCTTCGTTTATATAGAGGACAACATTATCATAGTTTTGCACCATGTCGACTATGTTGTCGTCATTCTTCTAGCCACTGCTTCCACCTTTGCCCTTCCTTGGATTTGGGCAATCTCTTTTGAAGTGACCTGGTTGATCACAATTGTAGCAATTTCTGGATCTTGATTTGGATCGGTTCTTAGACTTCCCACGAGCTCCGGATCTACCATAGTTGCTCGAACTCCTTTGATAACTCCTGCCTCTACCTTCTGTGATGAGAGCTTGTCCTTGATTTTTAGGCTTCTTTCTCATCTTCTCATTGAGTAGAAGAGTCGATGTGACATCTTTCAACTCAATGGTAGTCTTATCGTGCATGATGGTTATTGCCAAATTATCGTACGAAAGATGGCAATGAGTTCAACAGCAAGATGGCTTTATCTTCTTCCTCGATTTTTACTCCGAAATTGGCGAGCTGTGTGATTAGTCCAATAAACACATTTAAATATGACACAAAATTCGTACCTTCACCCATGTGTAGGGCGTATAGCTGCTTCTTCAGGTATAATTTATTTGTCTGTGTTTTGGACATATATAAGCTTTCCAACCTTGTCCAAATGCCACATGATGTGTCTTCATCAATCATGTTATTTACCATATCATCTGATAAGTGCAGCTTGATTGCACTAGCAACCCTTTCATCCAAGTCAGCTCAATCCTCAGTTTTCATGGTATCAGACTTTTTGGCATCACCATCTAGTACCTTGTGTAATCATTGTTAGATGAGCAGATCCCTCATCCTTTTTTGCCATGTTGAGAAACCGCTATCTTCGTTAAATTTTGCTACCTCGTACTTTACTTTATTTTTCACCGAGTATAGTACTACCGACAGTGAATAGTATTTCTGTGAACGAGTAGAACCTGGGCCCAGCACAACACAAAATTTGTTATGCTGGGCCCAAGTCCTTCAGATTGTTTGTGCTTTGGAGGATCTCATCCAATCTTGAAGGGCCATACAGATGTTGATATGGTATGTGACATTGATAACATAAAATCCACAACTGGATATTTGTTTATATTTTCAGGGGGAGCTATATCATGGCAGTCTAAATTGCAGAAGTGTGTTGTACTTTCAACAACTGAAGCAGAATACATTGTCGCTACAGAAGCTGGCAAGGAGATGGTATGGCTCAAGCAATTTCTTCAAGAGATGGAATTGCATCAAAAAGAGTATGTCGTCTATTGTGACAGTTAAAGTGCAATAAACTTGAGAAAGAACACCATGTACCATGCAAAAACAAAGCATATAGATGTGAGATACTATTGAATTCGTGAGCAGGTGGAGAACGAATCTTTACAGGTCAAAAAGATTCACACGAGTGAAAATCCTGCTGATATTTTGACCAAGGTGGTACCAAGAGACAAGTTCGAGTTATGCAAAGAACTTGTCGGCATGCACTCACACTAGAAGACAGTGCTACCTCCTCTAGATGAATGAGACTGGAGGGGGAGATTGATGGGGTCCATCTCATTCAATAGCCAAAGTAATAGGCATGTGCCTAAGGAAAATTACTTTAGGTTGGTAGCCAACTTTGTTGAATTTCTTTGGTTTGATGACAAGAAAAACTCAAATCCAAGTCCAATCTACCAAAATCTGGTTGTATTTAGAAAAAGTATATTTCTTTATATATTAATATTAAACTCAAAGGAAAAGTTTGCATGCTGTTACAAGAAAAATCAAATTATGGTGGATGTCTACTCTTCCTCCATGATCTTCTCAAATGCTTAATGACATATTCAATGACATATTTTTATGCTTAATGACATATTCAGTGACATATTTTTCTTCACTTTTCATGCCTATATAAAGGTCTTGTAATAGATAAAAAAATACACACAATTGAAGAAGAAATACTCTTTCTTCTCTTTATCTCCATTTCTTGTTCATGTTTTACTAAATTGCTTTTCTTTCATAACTTGTTCTTGTTCATGTTTTACTAAATTATTTTTATTTCATAACACGTTATCAGCACGATGCTCTAACCAACTGAGATTATGTGCTTTAATCGAATTTTATCTTCTTTCAACCAGAGTTAGTCAAATTTTTTTTCGGTCCAGTAAGCTTTACTTTTAAATTCTTATGTCAGCATATGTTTGCTAATTCATGTCTAGCTTTGAGTTTACACTTATATGCAATATGACAACATGATAATCAAACCAAAAATCTTAATCTGCATATATGTGTGACACTTAGTTTCAATTATTTTTTTATGCCTACATGGTTAGAAAAGGAAAAGAATTCCTAACACTTGTGTTCCATATATATTTGATTAGAGCACTGTTGTCTTCTTATATCAAAAGTAACTTTAATGTTTAGTAAAACTTATTTGTAGATTTAGTAGGATAAGTAGAAAATTATTTTTCACTATTTTAATGATTCATGACATTAAAATATAATAATAATAATAATAATAATAATAATAATAATAATAATAATAATAATACTCGTAACTATTTTATTTTAATAAGATAAAATATTAGTACAAGAAGTATGTACTACACCAAAATTTTCATTTGTGATAGTTCTTATGAAATTAACACGTTGAATCATTTCTATATGGAAAGCATATAGTAGTAGATAGTAGACAGAGATTTGTCCCCTAATTTTTCTTTGATTCCCTGATTAACCTAAAAGTTCTGCTATATCTCTTTATTTTTCTAGAGAGTATAATACTTAATTTCTACAAAAATGTATGGTAACTAGTAGTACTATATTATTCTATTTGATACATCATTTTTCTTTAATGTTTTGGTCATATCACTTTCATCTTGAAGTAAGATTATTGCAGCAAAGACCACATGTGAATTTTCAATATTATTTTATATTTTTATTTATCTGTTTGACACTAATTACTTAGCTGATTTGAGTAAACGAAAAGTCTATTGTTGAGAATTATATCCAAATGACATTATGAAGAGTTTAACTCAAAAGGTAAACATTTCTTTCGTATTTGAAATTATTTTTGTACTTTGCTATTAATGATATCAAATTCAATGAGTTCAAGTCACAATGAACCATGAGGGTAAGACATCATGATCAAGTCTTGATGCTCCATGATGATAAGAGTTGGGTTTGAGTCACAATTCATTATGGCCTAATATGCCTTTATATTGGCAAGATATTAGGTTTGAGTCCCACTATACCATATTGATGATATAATAATGACTAAAGAAAAATAATATATTTTTCATGAAAAGGCATGAATATTGCCCCACTTGATTTGCTCCATTCTTGAAGTGAATGTGGTAGTGGCGCATAACAAGTCTAAATGAAGACAAGTGGTTGAATAATGAACG
>AWOL01S0021226.1:0-33243 GCA_000715115.1 Nicotiana otophora
CGCAGATGCAGCTGTAGGTTCGCAGATGCAAAAACGCTGGGTAGAAAAAGGCTTAGGTCGAGGTTTTTATTTCATTTTCCATCTTTGGCTCTAGAGAGCTTGGTTTGTGGTGATTTTCAAGGAAATGATCGGGGTAAGTGATTCTAACCTGAATTTGACTATATTACATGAATCCATTGTTATTTTCATCATTTAATTAGTGATTTGAGTTGGAAATTTGGGGAACAATTGTGAAACTTTCTTAGACTAAAATTTGGGGTTTTGAAACGCAATTTGAAGTTGGATTTGAGTAATTCTAGAATAGTTGGACTCGTTATCGAATTGGTATTAAGATTTTGTAATTTTGGTCGGGTTATGAGGTGCGGGCTCGAGGTTGACCTTTTGTTTCTCTTTAAAGATTGCAACTTTATTGTTCGAAATAGCTTCCTATAGTTTATATTTATGGTATGAAGTTATTTTGGCTAGATTTGAGCCGTTCGTAGTTGGATAATCATGGAAAAGACTTACTAGTGGATTGAGTTAGCGTGTTTTGAGGTAAGTGTCTTGCCTAACTTTGTGTGGGGGAATTACCCCTTAGGATTGGTATTGTTTGTGTAAATTGTGATATGTGGAATCCGTGTACGCACGGTGACGAGTGTGTACACGAGCTAAATGTGGTAATTGACCGGTTTTAGCTATGTAGATTCCTTTCATGCCTTTAATTGAGTTGCCATGGTATCTTATCTTCATCATCATTAGTTTATCTTCACATGCTCTACTTGTCATCTTTAATACTTGTCTTAGATCTTACATGCTAATTGGCTTTACATGTTTAACTGAATTTATTGATCTCTCTGTTCCTTATTCATTATTTAACCATTGAGTTCCTTAGTTGAAGTTGTTATTTCTTGGAATATCTTGTTGTTGAAATTGGTATTGAGTTATAAAGGCCGTGATTCACACTGAGGCAAAGTTATAAGTTGTGAAATGCAATTTTATTGCGTTATTCACTTTCGGTTGTTATTGTTGACACTCTTGTGGATATTGTGATTAAGCCATGGACTATTTATTGTGAAAAGACTATTATTGCTGACTTGATTTGGCAAGTTGTGATATTGGGAACTTGAGGTGCGATTTGTGATACTTTGTGATATTGATACGCATGCAGTGGTATAAGGGTTGGGGTTGAAACGCATGCAGTGAGATAAGGCAAGCTTGATACGCGTGTTGCTAGTAGGGGATCTACTTGAAGCCACGCGATGTGATAATATGGCTAAAACATGGGTAGTTATTTTGTGATATGAGACTACGAGGCGGTATCTCAGTAGTAATTCGTGTTGATACCTTTCTACTACACCACTTGTGTTTGGGTTGCTTCGTTTCCTTGAAATATTATTCTTTGTTTTCTTCCGTAATGCCTTATTTGCCTTAGTTTAGTGTAGTTATTCTTGGTATATTTTTCTATTGTTTCATTTCCACTGTTTATCATTATTACACTATCATATACCTCTTCAGCTTTCTTATTTATTCCAGTAGGGCCTTGACCTTACCTCGTCATTACTCTACTGAGGTTAGGCTTAACACTTACTGGGTACCGTTGTGGTGTACTCATGCTATGCTTCTGCACATATTTTGTGCAGATCTAGGTACCTCTTACTAGCCTAGGTACTAGTGAGTTCGAGCTCAGATTAGAGACTTCAAGGTATACATGCCGGCGTCCGTTGTCCTCTCAGTCACCCTCTATCTAGTTCTATTTCATTTTTCCTCTTTTTATAGACACTGTTGTATAGGGATATTCAATATTTTCTTGTATAGCTTTTAACTTGATATCACCAGATTTTGGGGAGTTCTGTTCTGTTCTGTTGAGTTGCGGAGTTCTTTATATGGTAGTTGTTGAGTTATTAGAAGTTTTTATAATTTTTCAATTAGATTCTTCATGTATGTTAGGCTTACCTAGTCTTTGCCATCATGATATCCTACGGAGGAAAATTAGGGTCGGGACAAGTTGGTATCAGAGCTATAGGTTCATAGGTGTTACGAGTGACAAACGGGTTTAGTAGAACTCGTGGATCGGTATGGAGACGTCTGTACTTATATTCAAGAGGCTACAAAACTGTTAGGAAAAGCTTCACTTCTTTGATTCCTTATCGTACGAATTTGTTGACTTCAAAATTCTAAATCTTGTCTTTCTATTCTCTCACAGATGGTGAGGACACGCACAGCTGGATCTTACGATTAGACACATGTGCCCCCTGCTAGAGTCGCGAGAGGCCGGGGCCGGGGCCGGGGCCGGGGCAGAGGCCGAGGATGGGCACGTGGTGTAGCTAGAACACCTGCCCAAGCTACGACAGAGGAGCCACCAGTAGCTCCAATTGGAGGGCAGGCACCTGAGACATATGTTACTATATCTGCACTTTATGAGACTCTCGCCCAGTTCTTGAGCATGTTTGGTACTTTAGCTCCGACAGGGTTGATCCCACTTACACCAGACATATATCAGGCTAGGGAGGAGCACAAAATCCCGTAGCTAGTACCCCAGAGCAGTGGGTCCGTGTTGACCAGGTCCTAGAGGTCATACCAGTGCAGTCGGTTGTCTTAGTTCAGCCCGAGGTTAGGGTAGCAACATCTAAGCAGGAGGAGCTCACGCTCAAGAGGTACAATAAGTAACACCCTCTACTTTCAGCGGCTTAGCTTCAGAGGATGCACATGGTTTTCTGGAGGAGTGCCACCGTATCCTCCGCACTATGGGTATTGTGGAGACGAGTGGGATTACTTTTACTACGTTTCAGCTAAATGGATCGGCATATTAGTAGTGGCGAGCGTACGAGTTGGGTATCTCGGCCGAGGTAACTTTACTCACATGGGCTCAGTTTTCAGAGGTGGTCCTGAGAGATTTTGTTCCCTAGAGTCTTCGGGATGCATGGTGCGGAGTTTGAGCAGTTATGCCAGGGTGCTATGACCGTATAAGAGTATGCTGTCAGGTTTAGTGAGTTGTCTAGACATTCACCCGCCTTAGTTTCCACAGTCAAAGAGTGAGTCTGTCGGTTTATCGAGGGGCTCAACTATGGTATTAGATTCAGCATGGCTCGAGAGATAGAGACTGATACCCCATACCAGCAGGTGACAAAGATCGCTCAGAGATTGGAGGGTTGCGGGGCTGAGAGAGAGAGGACAGGGAGGAGAAGAGGCCTCGAGATTCTGGCACAAATAGTGGTGCCCGTTCCCCAGTTGCAGCCCGTCATGGTAGAGGATATGTGAGCCGTCCGGTTCATTCGGCACTTCCAGCTTCTAGTGGTGTTCCGGCTACTCCCAAGTTTCAGGTTTCCCATTATACACCGGCATTATATAGTGCACATCCTGCACGGGGTGCTTTCAGCGGTCAGTCCAGCCGACTAGGCCCGAGCCAGTTTCGGTAGCCACGTCCTCTGAGAGCTGTTTTTGAGTGTGGTGATACTCGTCATATGGTGAGGGACCACCACAAACTCAGGAGGGGTGCACCTCCACAGACTACTCAGGCTCCACGTATTCCACAGGGTCCCCATACTTCTTAGGGCGTGGTTACCGCACCAATTTCCACACCACCTGCACAGCCAGCTAGAGGTGGAGGCCAGGGTAGATGTTATGCTTTTCGGGGTTGGACGAAGGCGGATGCATCAGATCAGTTATCACAAGTATTATTCTGGTTTGTCATAGAGATGCATCAATCTTATTTGATCCAGGCTCCACTTCTTCCTATGTATCATCTTACTTTGCCCCATATTTGGGTATATCTAGTGATTCCTTGAGTTCCGCTATTTATATGTCCACTCTTGTGGGAGATTCCATTTTTGTTGACTGTGTGTATCAGTCATGCTTAGTTGTTCTGGGTGATTTTGAGACAAGAGTTGATCTATTATTACTCAGTATGGTAGATTTTGATGTTATTTTAAGCATTGACTGGTTGTTGCCCTATCATATTATTCTCGATTGTCATGCCAAAACGGTGATGTTGGCTATGCCAGGTTTACTGCGGTTGGAGTGGAGGGGTACTTTAGATTATGTTCCTAGCCTGGTGGTGTCTTTCCTTAAGGTACAATGAATGGTTGGGAAGGGATGTGATGCATATCTAGCAATTGTAAGAGATATCAGTGTTGACACTCCTACCGTTGAGTCAGTTCCGGTAGTGAGAGGCTATCCAGATGTATTTTTGGCAGATTTTCACGGCATGCCACCCGATAGGGATATTGATTTTGGTATTGACTTGTTGTCGAGCACTCATTCCATTGCTATTCCACCATATCATATCGCCCTAACAGAGTTGAAGTTAAAGGAGCAGTTGCAAGAGTTGTTTGATAAGGGTTTCATTCGGCCTAGTGTGTCACCTTGGGGATCTCCGGTCTTGTTTGTAAAGAAGAAGGGTGGTTTTATACGCATGTGTATTTATTATCGTCAGTAGAACAAGGTTACAATGAAGAACATGTATCCATTTCCACGCATTGATGTCCTATTTAATCAGTTACAGGGTGCCAGAGTATTCTCGAAGATTGATTTGTGGTTAGGCTATCATCAATTATAAATTTGGGATTTGGATATTATGAAGACTGCCTTTAGGACTCGGTATGGTCATTACGAGTTCCTTGTGATGTCATTTGGGCAGACCAACGCCCTAGCAGCATTCATGCACTTGATAAATAGTGTATTCAAGCCCTATCTTATCTGATTCGTCATTGTATTTATTGACGACATCTTGGTGTACTCCCGGAGTCAGGAGGATCATGAGCAACATTTGAGGATTGTGCTCTAGACCTTGAGAAAAAAAGAAGTTGTATGCAAAATTTTCGAAGTGTGAATTCTGGCTTGATTCAGTGGAGCTTTTGGGTCATGTGGTGTTGAGTGAGGGGATCAAGGTAGACCCGAAGAATATTGAAGTAGTGCTGAGTTGGCCCAGACCGTCTTCAGCCATTGAGATTCGGAAGTTTCTTTGTTTGGCAAGGTATTATCGTCATTTCGTAGAGGGTTTCTCATCTATTGTTGTACCTATGATCAGATTGACCCATAAGGGTGCATCGTTCAGATGGAGAGAGGAGTGTGAGGAGAGCTTTCAAAATCTCAAGACTACTTTGACTTCGGCCATAGTGTTGGTGTTGCCTACGGGTTCGGGGTCTTACACTTTGTAATGTGATGCGTCACAAGTTGGCCTCAGCGCGATGTTGATGCAATACGGTAGGGTGATTGCCTACACGTCTAGACAGATGAAGGTGCATGAAAAGAATTATCCTTTTCACGACCTGGAATTAGCAGCTATTATTGATTCCTTGAAGATTTGGTGGCACTACTTGTATGATGTCCTTTGTGAGGTGTATACCGACCACCGAAGTCTACAACATCTGTTCAAACAAAAGGATCTGAACTTGCAGTATCGGAGGTAGTTAAAGTTGCTTAAGGACTATGATATCACCATTCTGTATCATCTCGGGAAAGCCAATGTGGTGGTCGATGCCTTGAGTCGAAAGTCGGAGAGCTTGGGTAGTTTAGCATATCTACTAGCAGTGGAGAGGCCATTAACATTGGATGTTCAGGCCTTGTCTAACCAGTTTCTTAGATTAGTGTTTCGGAGCCGAGTCCAGTTCTAGCTTGCATGGTTTCCCGGTCTTCTCTTTATGATCGTATCAAAGAGCTTCAGTATGACGACCCTCATTTGCTTGTCCTCAAGGACACGGTTTAGCACGGCAATGCCAAGGAGGTTACTATTGGGGATGACAGTGTGTTACAGATGCAAGGCCGACTATGTGTGCCTAATGTTGATAGTTTGCGTGAGTTTATTTTTCAGGAGGCCCACAATTTGCGGTACTCCATTCATCCGAGTGCTGCTAAGATGTATCAGGACTTAAGGCAACACTATTGGTGGAGGAAGATGAAAAAGAAATAGTGGAGTATGTAGCTCGGTGTCTAAATTGTCAGCAGGTGAAGTATGAGCATCAGCGACCAGGTGGGTTGTTTCAGAGGCTTGAGATTCCCGAGTGGAAATGGGAGCGAGTTACCATGGATTTCGTTTTTGGGCTCCCATAGACTCAAAAGAAGTTTGCTACAGTATGGGAGATTGTAGATAGGTTGACCAAGTCGGCTCATTGCATTCCTATGGTGACTACTTATTCTTCAAAGTAGATGGCTCAGGTCTATATAAGAGAGATTGTCCGACTTCATGGCGTGCTGGTATTCATCATCTATGACCGGGATATGCAGTTTACATTATAATTTTTGAAGGTCGTACATCATGAGTTACTCACATGGGTTGGGTTGAGTACAACATTCCACCCTCATACGGATGGACAGTCCGAGCACACTATTCAGATATTGAAGGATATGTTTTGTGCATGTGTTATGGATTTGGAGGGTTCTTAGGATCAGTTCTTGCCGCTTGCGGAGTTTTCCTAAAATAATAACTACCAATCAAGCATTCAGATGGCTCTGTATGAGGCTTTGTATGGGAGGGAGTGTCGATCTCCGTTGGGTTGGTTTGAGTCCGGTGAGGCAAGGCTATTGGTTACTAACATGTTTCAGGATGCTTTGGGAAAGGTTAAGTTGATTTAGGATCGACTTCATACAACCCAATCTAGAAAGAAGAGTTATGCAGATCCGAAGGTTTGCGACGTTGTATTCATGGTTGGAGAGCGGGTGTTGCTCTGGGTTTCGCCCATGAAGGGTGTCATGAGGTTCAGGAAGAAGGTCAAGTTGAGCCCTAGGTATATCAAACCTTTTGAGATTCTTGAGAGGAATGGTGAGGTGGCTTACAAGCTTGCATTGCCATCTAGTCTAGCTGCAGCTCATCCAGATTCATGTTTCTATGCTCCGGAAGTATAACGGTGATCTGTATCATGTGTTGGAATTCAGCTCAGCCCAGATGGACAAGGATTTATCTTATGTTGAGGAGCCAGTGGCCATCTTGGACAGGCAGGTCCGAAAGTTGAGGTCCAAGAGCATTGCTTTAGTAAAGGTTCCGTGAAAGGGTCAACTAGTCGAGGAGGCAACGTGGGAGACCGAGCATGATATGCGTAGCCTCTATCCTCATATTTTCACCACTTTAGGTATGTCTCTATACTCGTTCGAGGACAAATATTTATTTTAAGAGGGGGAGGATGTAACGAACCGGTTGGTAATTTTGAATTTTTTAGCCTCGTTTCCCTATTTATTGCTCCTCTATGTCATATTGCGATTATGTGACTTGCAGGGGATGTTTGGTTTTTGTTCGGGTGAGTTTCGGAGTGAAATGGGATACACAGTCCTTAAGTTGGAGGCTTAAGTTTGTAGAGTTTACCGTACTTTGACTTTTGTGTAGACAACTCCGGAATGGAGTTTTGTCGGTTCCAATAGCTCCGTATGGTGATCTTGGACTTAGAAGTGTGTCTGGATATTGATTTGCAGGTCCGTAGGTCATTTCTTCTTAAATTGACGAACGTTGAAGGTTTGAAAGGATGAGAAGTTTGACAGGGAACTGATTTTATTGATATTGAGGTCGGATTTTGACTTCGGAAGTTGAAATAGGTCCATCATGTCATTTATAATTTCTGTGCAAAATTTGCGGTTAATCGGAGTTGCTTTGGTATGATTCGGCGTTAGTTTTGGAAGTCGAATGTTCATAGTTTCAATAGGCTTGAATTGGGTTGCAATTCATTGAATCGATATTGTTTGATGTGATTTTTGGCCTCGAGTAGGTCCGTTAGGTGCTTTGGGGCTTGTTGGTATAATTGGACGGGGGTCCCTGAGGTCCCGGGTGTGAATCGGATTGTAATCAGGATGATTTTCTTGTACTTAGTGGTTGCTGAACCTGCTGCTGTTCTGGTGTCTTCGCACCTGTGGAGGGCTTGGCCGCAGGCGCGGACATGCATGTGCGAGGGGGCCCATTGCAGAAGCGGCCTTGAGTGGGTTTGACTGTGAGCGCCGATGCGAGGAGATTTTCACATCTGCAAGTCCGCAGGTGCGGAGGAGCTGGTCGCAAATGCGGACTGGGCAAGCTTGGTCTATTGTCACAGAAGCGGACACTGTCCGCAGGAGCGTGTGCGCAGAAGTGCTCCTATGTCCATATGAGCGGAAGCGCAGATGCGTGCTTTGTCCGTAGAAGTAGAGAGTGCTGGACCTTAGTTAGGACCGCACCTGGGTTGTACGTGGGCTCGGGGTTGACTTTTTGAGTTAACTTTTACTTTCTCTTTAAAGATTGAAACTTTATTTTTCGGAATAACTTTCTATAGTTTATATTTATGGTATGAAGTTATTTTGGCTAGATTTGGGCCGTTCGGAGTTGGATAATCAAGGAAAAGGCTTACTAGTAGATTGAGTTAGCGTGTTTTGAGTTAAGTGTCTTGCCTAACTTTGTGTGGGGGAATTACCCCTTAGAATTGGTGTTGTTTATGTAAAGTTTGATATGTGGAAGCCGTATACGCAAGGTGACGAGTATGTATACGAGTTAAATGTTTTAATTGACCTCTTTTGGCTATGTAGATTCCTTTCATGCCTTTAATTGAGTTGCCGTAGTATGTTATCTTTATCATCATTAGTCTATCTTCACATGCTCTACTTGTCATCGTTAATACTTGGCTTAGCTCTTACTTGCTAATTGTCTTTACATGTTTTGGCGAATTTATTGTTCTCTCTGTTCGTTATTCATTATTTAACCGTTGAGTTCCTTAGTTGAAATTGTTATTTCTTGGAATATCTTGTTGTTGAAATTGGTATTGAGTTATAAAGTCCATGATTCACATTGAGGCAAAGTTGTAAATTATGAAATACCATTCTTGTTGAGTTATTCACTTTCGGTTGTTATTGTTCAAACTCTTGTGCATATTGTGGTTAAGCCATGGACTATGTATTGTGAAAACACTATTATTGCTGACTTGTTTTGGCAAGTTCTGATATTGAACACTTGAGATGCGATTTGTGATACGTTGTGATATTGATACCCATGCGGTGGTATAAGGATTGGGGTTGAAACGCATGCAGTGAGATAAAGTAGGCTTGATACGTGTGTTGCTACTAGGGGATCTACTTGAATCCATGCGGTGTGATAAGGCGGGCTAAAACGCGGGTAGCTAGTTCTGAAAAAATAATTTTCAAAACTAAATGTAAGGCTCCCCCGGTGATATAAGGAAAGATTGTGAATTATTTTGTGATATGAGACTACGAGGCGGTACCTCGTTAGTGATTCTCATTGATATCTTTCTACTACACCACTTGTGTTTGGGTTGCTTCGTTTCCTTGGCATATTATTCTTTATTTTCTTCCGTGATGCCTTATTTGCCTTAGTTCAGTGTAGCTATTCTTGGTATATTTCTACATTGTTTCATTTTCACTGTTTATCATTATTACACTGTCATATACCTGTTCAACTTTCCTATTTATTCAAGTAGGGCCTTGACATGACCTCGTCACTACTCTTCCAAGGTTAGGCTTGGCACTAAGTGGGTACCGTTGTGGTGTACTCATCCTACGTTTGTGCACATCTTTTTATGTAGATCTAGGTACCTCTTACTAGACTAGGCACTAGTGAGTTCCTGCTCGGATTGAAGACTACAAGGTATACCTGCCAGTATCCGCTGGCCTCAGAGTCACCCTCTATCGAGTTATATTTCAATTGTTTCCCCTTTTTATAGACACTGTTGTATATGGATGGTCAGTATTTCCTTGTAGAGCTTGTGACTTGATATCACCATATTTTGGGGAGTTGTATTTTGTTGAGTTGCGGAGTTCTTTATATGGTAATTGTTGAGTTATTTTAAGTTTTTATCATTTCTCAATTAAATTCTGCATGTATATTAGACTTACCTAGTCTTAGAGACTAAATGCCATCACGACATCCTACAGAGGGAAATTAGGGTAGTGACAAAGAGATTGTCACATTTCAATAACACTTGATAAGAAAGTGATCATACAACACATTATTTAAAGTTAATAAAAAATGGAGAACTTCATATTTTATTAAGTATTACATACCATACGAGAATCCCAAATATCTCTAGACAAGTTTTAAAGAAAATTCTATATAAAGTCTTAAAAGTATATAAACAATTATACATTTATATGTCGGTTTGGTTCGGATTTTTTTATTCAATACCAAACCAAATCAAACCAAACCTTATTCGAATTTTTTAATCGATTTGATTTGACTTTTCGGTTTGGTGCTGTTTTCCAGTTCGGTTTGAACACTCCTAGTGTCAGGGATAAATTCAAAGAAGGATTCCAAGAGAATGGATGTTTAAGACCACATCGTGAGTACACAATGGCTAGTGGAGACAAATAGAGAATGGGGGATGCAACCCATTGACAGGAATGGAGATGGGTGTGGAACTCAGGAAATAAACCCAAACATAGCTAGCACACAGAAGATTGATGACTATGGAAATAATGAAACAAATTGGAATCAGTACAGAAACTACATGCAAACTATGTGGAGACCAAGAAGAAACAATTGAGAATCTGTTTTTTAAATGCAAGCTGTCTAAAAGGTGTGTCTCGAAGCTGATGAGATGGTTAGGGGTAGAAGGGTATGGGGATATACTATATCAGGAATATGAAGAAAGCTAAATAGATCAATAACGGAGAAGCAATGTAAGAACTTTGCACTATAAGTATTTGTTGCCCTAGTATATGCTATATGGAAAAATAAGAATGATGCTGTGTGAAATCAACATGTGACAAGAGACCAAATCATATGCAGACAAATCAAAGAGGAATGTAGATACAAGATTCAGAGAAAAGGGAAATAGGGCAAAAGACAAATGAAATGGATAGAAAACTTGTATTGATAGAATAGAGTAGAGGATAGATGAACTGCATAAAACAGCTACAGGAATATGCATTTGAAGTTTTATAGATGTCAGCGACTACACAAGCTTTGTATCGTCAGTTTTAGTAGGTGATTTGTGATGACCTGATAGGTCAGTATCAGTTTTATCCTTCATTTCTATGTTCCAAGACCTCAAATAGCTTCGTTTAACCTTTCTCGATTTGTGTACGTAGTCCGTGTCTCTTTCCAAAAAAATGTTATGTGAGAAATTGATAAAAAATTAAAATTTTGCCTTAAAACTCATTTGAGTTGACTACGGTCAATATTTTATATAAACGGAGCCGGATAAGTGTTTTGACAGTCCCGATGGATCCGTATCATGATTTGGAACTTGGGCATATGTCCGAAATTGAATTCGGAAGTCCCTAACTTGATTTAATGTAATTTGTTCAAAACTAGCAATTTAAAAGTTTAAAATAAATTCTAAGTTTGAAAGTAAGTTGACTTTGTTGATACCTGGGTCGGATTTCGGTTCCGAAACTTGGTATAGAATCATTTCAGTTTTTATAACTTGTCTATAAAATTTAGTGCAAAACGGAGTTGATTTGACGTGATTCGGACGTCTGGTTGTAAAGTTTCATGTTTTTGAATTTCTTTGAAAATATCATTCATTTTGATGTCAGATTCGTAGTTGTATGTGTTATTTTGATATTTGGATCACATGATCAAGTTCGTATGATGTCATTACACTTGTGTGCATGTTTGGTTTGGAGCCCGAGGGTCTCGGGTGAGTTTCGGATAGGCTATAGAGTGAGTTTTGGACTTAGAAGAATGGCTGATGACTCTCTATTGCTAGTGTAGTCTGCAGATCTCGCAATTGTGAGGTGGGGGATCTCATTTGCGACATTTGACCAAGTCTGTCATGATCGCATTTGCGAACATTTTGTTTGCAATTGCGAATAGTGCCTGGGAATAGCAGAGATCGCAATTGCGATCATTTGATCGCATTTGCGAAGATCTCGAGTTCGCAATAGCGAACAATTCATCGCAATTGCTATGAAATCAGAGATGGGAGTGTCTTTGCATTTGCGATAGATTTCCCGCATTTGAGGGGTTCACAATTGGGACCTGGTCGCAATTGTGACATCTGCGCCTGGACAAAAAGTTGAGAACACGATATTTAGCTCATTTTTCACAAACTCTCAACCCTAAACACCGTAGAGGCGATTTTTGCAAGATAATTTCTTCCTAAATTCATTGGTAAGTGACTTTAATCTATTTTTTTTAATTACCCATTATATTTCATAAGATTTCAACATCAAATATAGTATTTTCATGGTAGAAATTAGAGATTTGGGAAGAATTGAGAATTTTTATAAAATTGAGATTTAGACCTCAAATTAAGGTCGGATTTCGACACTAATCACATAATCACGCTCGAGGGTGAATGGGTAATCGGGTTTTGATTTGAATCTCGAGTTTTGACCAAGAGGGCCCGGGGTTGACGTTTATTGAGTTTTTGGAAAATGCGTAAAAATCTTAGCTTTATATATTGTAATTGATTTTCCTAGCATTGTTTGTCGATATTAAGTCGATTTTGGTTATATTCGATTGGTTTGGAGGCGAATGTTTGAGGAAAGGCCCCAGTTGAGCTTTGATTTGCTTGTAGAGCGAGGTAAGTGTTGGGTCTAACCTTGATTTGAGGGAATTAGGAATCCTCGAGCTATGTGCTATGTGAATTATATGTGTAGCGGTATATATGCGAGGTGACGAGTGTATATACGTTGTCAAAATAGTCGTTTTCATGCTTTACCGTATTTCATTAATTATCTCATTCTATGTTTTAACTGCTACATGTTTTACTTGCTTTCTATGCCATAATTTGTTACTTGTCATCTATTTACTCTTGTACTGAAATGCTCGTTTCCTCCATGATTCCCATAATTAATTACTACTTGCCTTACTTGTCTTACTTGCACACTTTGATTGTCATATATTTGACTTGTTTTGTTGCTTTGTATTAATTGTAGCATTCATTGATTTGGTACGAGGTCCCTTTATGGCTTGGCTATCATAATTCTTTAATCGTAGAGATTCTTGTGAATTGAGTTGTTGAATTGACTGCATTTATTGATTTTATTTATGGATCGGGTTGCACGCCACAACGGGTAAAATAAGGGAGGATTGATATTGATATGGTGGGATCGGGTTGCATGCCCAACAGATTTTATATGTAATTTTGATATGGTGAAATAAGGAAGGATTATGATATTGATTCTGATTATATGATGGGATCGGGTTGCACGCTGCAACGGATTTTATATGTTATTCTTGATATTGATATGGTGAAATAAGGGAGGATTGTGTTTATTTTCATAAATTAACTGCCTTACTTTTCCTATTTTCCTTTCCTGTTATTATTATTGTACTGCGTACAAGTTATCGTAAGTGACCCGCCTTACCCTCGTCACTACTTCGTCGAGGTTAGGTTCGACACTTGCATAGCACATGGGGTCGGTTGTACTCATACTACACTCTGCACTTCTTATGCAATTTGGAGTCGGTCCTAGCGGCGGTTAGTAGATTGCTCGGATTGATTGCCGTACAGAGACTTGAGGTACAGCTGCATGGTGTTCGCAGCCCTGAAGTCCCCTTCTACCTTATCCTAGTTGTTTATTTCATTCCAGACAGTCATGTTTTTGTTCAGACCATTATTTATATTACTCTAGTCACTCGTGTACTTGTGACACCAGTTTTGGGAGTGTATCTAGATATCGCGGTTGTTATGATTTTCTCACTTTATTTCAATTTATTTAGTTTCTTGGTTATTATTTAATTTGAATTGTTAAGAATGACTAAATTCTATTCTAACGTTGACTTGTCTAACAAATGAAATGTTAGGCGTCATCATAGTCTCAAGGGTGGGAATTACGGGTGGTTACAAGATTAATAAGATTTGTCTTTTCACCAAAAAAGAAAGTGGGGAAAGGACTTTGGTATTGAGTATTTGAGTTGGCCGAAACCAATGGTTTCTGTTTGGCTCACAATGTTTTTCTCGTGGACCCACTTTGTTGGTTTCATTCTCTATGTTGATTTCTTAGCCGCATCAATTCTAGCCGTAATTTACTTTGTCAAAAAAGATTTTCTTACATTATATGTTTCACGAAACTTGTATATATTCTTATAATTTGATACTTTTGCCAGAAATTTGAATTCTGTTGGCAAATGAGCATAAACATAATTGGTACTATGAATAAGTAAAATGAGTTTCATTGCAGAAGATCGAATAAATTTTAAAAAGCTAAGTTGTTAAAACATGTTTTTGACCCTCAAAGTCAAATCAAAATTCTCATTTTGACAGAAAATGAATCGATAAATAAATCCTTCCTGTAATTTAGTGATTATATATCATGTAGGTACTTTAACTATTTGAACTGAAAATTAATTTTAAACTCATTTGTTTTCTCCTTCAAAGTTCAAACACAAGTTGTTAAAATAAATACAGATTCATATTGCATCGATTATGGTGTAAGTCAAAGTACAAAAAAGAAGAAGAAGGAATTTAGATAGAACGAACATACAACAACAACAACAACAACCCAGTATAATCCCACTAGTGGGGTCTGGGGAGGGTAGTGTGTACGCAGACCTTACCCCTACCCTGGGGTAGAGAGGCTGTTTCCAAATGACCCTCGGCATCCTTCCCTCCAAGAACTCCCCACCTTGCTCTTGGGGTGACTCGAACTCACAACCTCTTGGTTGGAAGTGGAGGGTGCTTACCATCAGAGCAACCCACCTTGTCTAACAAAATAAGTATCCTATTAACAAACATGTGAAAAGAAACATTAGTATCCTATTAACAAAATAAGTTTATCATAAAATTTGTATATGTTATACGGTCTGATTTGTCGTATAAGAAATAGTAATCGATGCATAACTTAATACCATGTTTTGTTGGCAAATCAAACTCCGCATTGCTGATACTGTATGGGAATATGTATAATAATTTATGTTGGATAGAATATGAAATAAAAATACGTGTATTGAAAATACATAGATAATTAGTAACTAAAGATTAAAAAGCCCTTAAAGTAAATTATTCTCATCAAATAATTTTTACATTATTATTCGCCGCATAACAATTTCACAGTATTAATTATTATATAAATTATTTCTATATTATAATCTCTGCATAATTAGTATATCAACTAAATTACTCCTAAGAGCATATTTTGATGAAATCTTAATTAAAAAGGCAATGTGAGGATTTGGATGAAATCATTAAAAAAGAATGAAGGGAATATGTCTGTCAGCCGTTTAATCAAAGATCTAATCTAACGGTTGAGGGTAATTCTTTCAAAGTTTTGTTAAGGCGGGCTCCAGACCGGTTGGGCCAGACCGATTTTAGTTTGGGAACTTTACACGGTATACCCCTCTAAAGAACCATTAACACTATATACTTCAGTTATAAAATTACATGTAGTACAGATTAATTAATTACTTCATATATTCAATTAGTCAAAGGGCAATAACTACCTAACAAATTTGTTGCCTAAATTAAAGGAAATTATATATACGAAGCAAATCCAAAATCTTACTACATCCATTTTAAACTTGAACATAAAATTAAAGAATAAAAAAATATTATCCATTAATTTTTTTTGTAATTATGGGAACCTTTGTCCTTATTTTCTTATATACAATAAAAAATTATACAGTAAACTAGTCATTGTATACTATTAAAGTATGTTAATATTCCAAGTAAAACAATATATACACAATAAATAAAAATAAAAAGTATGTTTGATTTGAATATTATATTCCAAATTAGAATACTGCTCTATATTTAGTTTGAATACTGTATTTCAAATTAGAATATTGTGGTATATTTGGTTTGAATACTGTATTCCAAATTAGAATATTGTGATATGTTTGATTTTAAATATTGTATTCTTTATTAGAATATTATGGTATGATGGTTTGAATACTATATTCTTCATTAATCTATTGTAATTTGTTATGTTTAATTTGGTTTGGATAATATATTCCACGTTAAAATATTGTGGTATGTTTAGTTTGAATATCATATTCTATTAGAAAATTACGGTATGTTTAGTTTGAATATTGTATTCCAAATTAGAATATTATGACATGTTTGATTTGAATATTGTATTCCAAATTAGAATATTATGACATGTTTGATTTGAATATTGTATTTTTTATTAGAATATTGTGGTGTATATATTAGTTAGAATACTAGTATATTCTAATATATCTTTTTAGTTTAGATACTGTATCCCAGATTAAAATATTTTTACGTTATTTTAACTTTTCTTTTGATTACATAGATAGAAGAGAAAAACAAAAAAGATGAAACCCTTCATCTGACAAATAAATGGTAAAGAGGTAATGTCTAACAAATGTTCCATTTTAATATTCTTCTTTCTTCTGCGTCCCCATGTCATAGAAAAGAATAGAGAGGGTTGTTTATTTAGAACAAGAGAAATTATTAGGGTTCGAAGTTTTTTGGTGAAACTATATAATTCTAATTTCGTGGGATGATGGAGTATTTTAAGAAATTTATTAAGTTGGAGTGAAAGATAATCTATTCTTTTAAAAGGTGGGATATGTTTAATGGCATATACTGATATTAAAAATTTAAGAAGTAAAACAAGTTTTATAAAGTAGGTATAGAATGTAAAATAAATATTTTAAAAGTATAAGGTGTTAACTAATATTTTTAATAGGTACACCACGTAGATTATCCTTTTAGTTTAGGCTCCTTTGGGCTTCTTGGTCAACCGGCCTCTAACCTCTCCCCTTTTCTTTTGGGGAAAGTGCACAAATACGAGATTTCGAGGTCATTGTTTAAGTTGTACCCTAAATTTTTATTTTTTTTGTAATTTTACCTACTTTTAATACAACTTCAGACATATATGACTGAAAAAATACAATTCACGTAAAAAGTTATAAATTTTATCTGAAGTTGGAAAGTCGTAGTCATATGTTGTAATTTAAGAGGAAATCGTTTTAAGTGTATGCAAAAAATTAGTTACACTTCAGACGCATACGTTTAAAGTTTATCTTAGTTAAAATTTTACATTTAAGATATTTTAGTGTGAAGCAAAACTAATTTTTGCATGCACCTAAGATATTTTAGCCTGAAGTGCAAACATTAAAATTATGATACACTAAGACATTTTAGTCTGAAGTACAACTATTTTTTGTCATGCCCTTAAGACGTTTTGGTCTGTAGTATAAATTTCTTAGAAACAGAAACTTGTTATTCGAATTTCAACAATCTAACACATGATTTATGTAACGATCCGATCAGTCGTTTTGTGTAATTGTGCACTGTTACTCCTTTTATTGCTTGACACTTGCGTGTTTATGTCTTTATGACTTGCGGGGTTGATTATTTCGTTCCGGGAGGCTTTTGGGTTGATTTGGACCCTTGATTCTAGACTTAGAAGTTTAAATTTGGAAATATTGACCAAACTTTGTCTTTTGAGAAAAAATTCCCGGAATTGTATTTTTATGACTCCGATAGCTTTGTATCGTGATTTCGGATTTGGGCGTATGCCCGAAATTAATTTTGGAAGTCCGTAGGTTGATTTGTATTTATTTGCCGAAATTTGGCTATTTTAAGTTGAAAAGTTTGACCGTAGGTTGACTTTTAGCTATTGAGCTCGGAATTTGATTTTAGGACTTGGTATTTCCGTTATAGAATTTATAACTTGTCTTCAAAATTTGGCATCATTCGGAGTTGAATTTATAGGAATTGGACGGGTAGTTTTAATTTTAGAAGTTCTTGAAATTCTCTTTGAAAATCCTGCGTTTTAGAGTTCAATTCATAGTTTTAGATGTTATTTTTGTGTTTTCATCGCGCGAGCAAATTTGTATGATATTTTTAGACTTGTGTGGATGTTTGGTTTGGAGCCCCGAGGGCTCGGGTGAGTATACAGACGCTTAACGGAGTGTTGTTGAAAAATCAAAGTTGTTTCTTTTTTGCAGGCCTCTGATCTCACATTTGTGAACTTTTTGTTCGCATTTGCTAAGTCAAGCCAAGCCTGCTAGGTTTGCATTTGCAAAATCTTATGGGATGGGCTAGGATCACAATTGCGATGATTTGTGTCGCAATTGCGAGGGAAACAATGATTGCCAATGCGATCCAACCTTCGAATTTGTGAAGAGTACCCCAAGCTTTCAGTGCTGCAATTGTGAGTCTTTGTTCGCAATTGCGAACCCATGCCGCAATTGCGACATCTACACCTGATCAAATAGTTGAAAGACGGGATTTTTAAGTTCATTCTCTCATTTTTGAAACCTAGACTCGATAGAGGCGATTTGGGGTGGGGATTTTCACCTACGAACCATGGGTAAGTGATTCTAATCTATTTTTAATCATATTTATTCAACATATCTTAGATTTTAACATCAAAATCATGTGAATCAAAGTAGAAATTTATGAAACCTTGCCAAGTTTTTGAAAAATAAGAAAATTGAGTTTTGAGAGTCAATTGGAACTCGAATGTTGAAACTAATCACATATATGAACTCGTGGGGTCATAGGTATAATGCTATATCCAGTTGCTCCAGTTCATCCCGTGGTTAGGGCAGCAACATCTGAGGAGGATCAGCTTAAGCTCGAGAGGTTCAAGAAGTACCACCCTCTTACTTTCAGTGGTTTGGCTTCAGAGGATGCCCACGATTTTGTTGAGGAGTTCCACCATATTCTTGCACTATGGGCATTTTGGAGATGAGTGAGGTTGCTTTTACTATGTTCCATCTGAAGGGAGCGACATATCAGTGGTGGTAGGCGTACGAGGTGGGTAGCCCGTCCGATGCAACTTCACTTACATGGGATTGGTTTTCAGAGTTTTTCTTGAGAGAGTTTGTTCAAGAAGTACCACCCTCCTACTTTCAGTGGTTTGGCTTCAGAGGATGCACATGGTTTTCTTGAGGAGTGCGACCGTATTCTCCGCACTATGGGCGTTGTGGAGATGAGTGGGATTGCTTTTACTACGTTCCAGCTGAAGGGATCGACAAATGAGTGATGACGGGCATACGGGGTAGGTAGCCCGACCGAGGCAGATTCACTTACATGGGATAGGCTTTCAAAGTTTTTCCTGAGAGAGTTTGTTCCTCAAACCCTTCGAGATGTTTGCCGCATCGAGTTTGAGCTGCTGCGCCAGTGTACTATGTTAGTATCGGAGTACGCTGTCCGATTCAGTGATTTATCTAGGCGTGCACCAGACTTGGTTGCTACGGTCAGAGAGCGATTCCGTCGATTCATCGAGGGGCTCAACCAGAGTATTAGATTCAACATGGCTAGGGAGTTGGAGTCAGACACTCCGTATCAGGAGGTGGTTGAGATTGCACGGAGGATGGAGGGTATGCAGGACCGTGATAGAGAGGTTAGGGAGCCCAAGAGGCCTCGAGGCATAGGGGGATTTAGTGGTGGTCACGCTGCAGCTTCAACTCGTCATGGTAGGGGCTATGTGAGCCGCCCAGTTCATTCAACATTTCTAGCTTCTAGTGGTGCTTCGGTTGTATCGAGGTCCCAGGTTGCACACTTTACTCAGCCACTTTCTAGTGCACCTCCTGCATAGGGTGCCTTCAGTGGTCAGTCCAGCCAATCAGGCCCGAGCCAGTCCTAGCCTCCACGTGGTCAGAGACTTCCCCAGACTCAGTAGGGGTGCACCTTCCCAGATTACTCAGGCTCCACAGATTCAATCAGGTCCGCAGACTTCTCAGGCCATGATTGCTGCCCAGTTACCGCTCCACCCACTTAACCAGCCAGATATGGAGGTCGGGTAGGTAGAGGTCGCCCTAGAAGGGGAGGCCAGGTTAGATATTATGCTCTTCCTGCTAGGACAAAGGCAATTGCTTCAGACTCAGTCATTACAGGTATTGTTCTAATCTGTCATAGAGATGCATCAGTCTTATTTGATCCAGGCTCCACTTATTCCTATGTATCATCTTATTTTTCTCCGTATTTGGGTATATCACGTGATTCCTTGAGTACTTCTATTTATGTGTCTACACCTGTGGGAGATTCTATTATTGTGGACCGTGTGTATCAGTCATGTCTAGTTGTTATTGGTGATTTTGAGTCCAGAGTTGATCTGTTGCTACTTAGTATGGTAGACTTTGATGTTATCTTGGGCATGTACTGACTGTCGCCCTATCATGTTATTCTTGATTATCACACCAAGACTGTGACGCTGGCTATGTCAAGTTTACCATGGTGAGAATGGAGGGGTGCATTAGATTATGTTCGTAGAAGGATTATATCATTTCTAAAGGCTCATCGGATGGTTGGGAAGGGGTGTAATACTTATCCAGCCTTTGTGTGGGATGTCAGTGCTGATACTCCTACCGTTGAGTCAGTTCCGGTAGTGAGAGACTATCTAGATGTATTTCCAGCAGATCTTTCGGGCATGCCACCCGACAGAGATATTAATTTCGGTATTGCTTGTCGCCGGGCACTCAACCCATTTCTATTCCACCATATCATATGGCCCCAGCAGAGCTGAAAAGGTTAAATGAGCAGTTACAAGAGTTTCTTGATAAGTGATTCATTCGGCCTAGTGTGTCGCCATGGGGTGCTCTGGTCTTGTTTTGAAGAATAATGATGGATATATGCGCATGTGTATTGATTATCATTAGTTGAATAAGGTTACAGTGAACAACATGTATCCATAGCCATGCATTGATGACCTATTTGATTAACTACAAGGTGCCAGAGTATTTTCCAAGATTGACTTGTAGTCAGGTTATCATTAGCTGAAGATTCGGGATCTGGATATTCCAAAGACTGCCTTTAGGACTCGGTATTATCACTACGAGTTCCCCGTGATATTATTTGGGCTGATCAATGCACCAGCAATATTTATACACCGGATGAACAATGTATTCCATCCTTATCTTGATTCATTCGTTGTTGTATTTATTGACGACATCTTGGTATACTCCCGCAGTTGGGAAGTTCGAGCCACAAATTTCTCTAATACGGACACTACCAGACTTATAAGTCCAAAAGCACGTGCTCACACAACCGAAACCGCCGTGTACCAGCTATAGTCAAAACCCAACCTCAAGTCCTTCAGACTGGCCCATCATCAACACACAAAAATCACATCTCGCACCTCATCCATGGAATTACAATTCGTTGATGCATCGGTGATACCGAGGGCTCACATGCACATACCAATGTGTAGAAAGAATTGAAAGAGTTACGCTTCAAGTTAAGTCGATATTTCACGATAAGGAAAAAATATGGGAAGTATATCCTAAATGTCCTGCATCCTCTCGAAGATAGGTATGAACGTCATCATACCGATCCGCAAGACTCTACTAGACACTTTCTCATGACTTGTAGAACCTATGAACCAAAGCTCTGATACCAATCTGTCTAGATCCAAAATCCAACTAGTCGTGATGACATCTAACCCAACCCGCTAGGTAAGCCAATTAACAACTAACCAATTCCATTGAAATTAATAAGACAATTAAATAAAAGAAAACATCTGAAACTGATACGTTCTCATGGACTGGTACTACAAATCATGAGCTTCTAAGATTAGAATTTACAAAGCTAGTATGAAATAAATACATTATCTATTCGAAATGTACATAAACAAATTTTTATGAAGCTAAGGCTACCATAAACAAGACGCAGCTACAACCGGAACGCAGGTACGTCTTCAATTCCAGCTCATGTCGATCACAACAACATCAGTAACCAACATTTGCACACAAGGTGCAGAAGTGTAGTATGAGTACCGACCCTATGTACTCAATAACTAACAAACCTAACATTAGGTTGAAAGTAGTGATGAGCTGGAACAAAGGTCGGGTCCAACACCAATAGCCAACAACAGTCCATAACAAAGTAAAGCAAGTAATAAAAGAAGTAACTCAAAGATAGATGCTCAGCTAAATCATGATTTCTGAAAATAGTTCTGCCTTTCTAGTATATTAGTGAAAACCAAAGTCGTATACCGAAGTTGCCAAAAATATGAGTAAGTTTGAAAACTTCAATTTGTTTTCCAAAAATCCTTTCAACAATAAATAAGGTGTTTCATTTTCTTTCTAGATAGCAAGTGTAGAATACATTTCTATGCCCATATGTCAACATGTGTTAGAAGCCATATATGGCGTGATACTGTACAACATGAGAAAAATACATATCTATGCTTGTATGTCATGTGTGCATGTCAATGCAATGTATCTCAGATACGAACTCATGTACTCACACTCTCATAGATGAACTCATGTACTCACTCAGTCATCAATCTCTCCAGTCTCTCGGGCTCACAATGCCATGAAACTAGCCCAAAATGATGATATGGTGTGTCAATAAATGGTAACTGAGACTGAGATATGAAATGCATATGATTGAGTATGTAATGTAATGAAAGCAGATAACTCAACAGCAGAAATGACCTCAGTGGGTCCCAACAGGATAAGCATGTTGCCTAGACGTGGTTTCTAACATGGGTCACAACTCAATAGCTCAAGTACGTGAAAATTTCATGGTTATAGATAAGATCATGTAACTACACAGTTTCACAGGAATAACGGAGTCACAATTCACATGTGCATGCCCACGCGCCCTTCACCTAGCATGTGTGTCACCTCAACACCAATCACATAACACGTAATTCGGGGTTTCATACCCTCAGCAACAAGTTTAGAAGTATTACTTTCCTCGAACAAGCAAATTCCAATACCGAGCAAGCCAAGCGATGCTCCAAAAATACCATCTCGTGCGTACCGAACTCCGAACAGCTCAAAACTAGCCAAAAGCAACTCAAATACATCAAATAATGCTAAAGGAAACAAACCAATCGATAAATATTGAATCTTTAATCAAAAGCCCAAAATTGGCCAAAAAGTCCAACTCGGGCCCGCACCTCGGAACCCGACAAACAATTCAATTACGTGTCCAGCCATACTAGTTTCACTCAAATCCGACTCCAAATCGATATTCAAAACTCAAAACTTCACATTATGAAACTTTAGGCTAAAACCCCCAAATTTCTCTTTTGGAATCCTCAATCAAATGACAAAAACGAAGATAGATTCATGATATTAAAATAAAACATGAGTAGAGAACACTTACCCCAGTCCACATGGTGAAAATTGCTTCAACAATTGCCTCAATCCGAGCTACATAGCTCCAAAATTGAATAAATGGCCAAAACCCCCGAAATAGAGTACTTTATATGCACTGCCCAGTGATACCATACGCGAACGCGGTAGAAGCCTCGCGTTCGTGAAGCATTAACTCACATTGCGACACTTTACACTACGTGTTCGCAGACAAACCCTCGCGAACGCGATGAAGCACGCTGCCAGACTTCCACGATCGCGAACCACTCACTACGAATGCAACGAAGGACCCATATAGACTGACCAACCCTCGTTCAACACTATGCGAACGNACGAACGCGATGAAGCATGCTGCCAGACTTCCATGATCGCAAACCACTCACTATGAACGCGATGAAGGACCCATATAGACTGACCAACCATTGCTCAACACTACGCGAACGCATAGCCATGGACACGGATGCGAAGACTAAAATCTTCAACCCAGTGCGAACGCTGCCTCAGAAGCGCGAACGTGAAGAACAAATAGCTTCACTGACTAAAACACCTTTCGCGACAGTGGCCAAATCTTCACGATCGCTATGAAAGCCAGGAGCAACATGTAACAACAGAAACCAGCAACCAAATAAGAATTAGAAATGGTCCGAACGTCGTCCGAAACTCACCCGAGCCACTCAGAACCCCGGCCAAATATACCAAAAAGTCCCATGACATAACACAGACCTACTCGAGGCCTCAAATCACGCATAACAACATCAATATGATGAATCACACCTCAAATCAAACATAATGAACTTTGAACTTTTCAACTTCCATAATTCGTGCCGAAACATAGCAAATCAACCCGGAATGAATCTAAATTTTGCACACAAGACCAAAATGACGTAACGAAGCTATTCCAATTCCCGGAACCATAATCCGAATCCGATATCAACAACGTCAATTCTCGGTCAAACCTGTGAACTTTCCAAACCTTCAACTTTTCAATTTTTGCCAATATTTGCCGAAACCTTCTAGAAGCAGTCAAATGCAAATCCGAGCATACACACAAGTCCAAAATCATCATCCGTACCTATCGGGACTTGGTCAACCCTTCCAACTTAACGCTTCCTAGTTAAGAATCATCCTTTCCAATCAATTCTGAATAACTTGAAAACTGAAACTGACAATTCACACAAGTCATAATACATCATACGGAGTTACTCGTGCCCCCAAACTATCAAGCGAAGTTCAAATGCTCAAAATGACCGGTCGGGTCATTACATAGATAATTTAAGTGAAGTGCATGTGATCCTTATAGGCATGATTCCTATGAGTATGTAGAAATGAAGCACGCTAACCAAAATAGCAAATAAAGCACATAGACCCTATAGACATGTTCTCTACCCTTTTATGCAAGAATAGAGTATACCCGTTACCCTTTTCCACTAATTTCCCCATCATTCAGTTTTACCAGCTATTACATATCATTTAAAATAATTATAGGCCCAAATATAAATATTGAATAACTAGTAATACATCTGGTCCTTCAAATAGGCTTAGAACTTCATGCGGACATCATGCCCGAACTCCAGGTGCAGACAGTATACTTCGAACCCTCAATACCAATGGCATGCCCAACATACTAGGCCGAAACTATTCCAATGATTAAGCTAAGGGATGATAAATTCAGCCATACAGGTAACAAAACTACTCTTAAAACTGTAACTAGCAACGATTCTAATAGGGGCATATAAGCAAGATCATGCTTAAATTGGGATACATACAAGCCACATATGAGGCAAGTTTATGCTTATCATTCCGGAAACAGAGTTTAAAATCATCTTGATTATTTCAAACAATGTTTTAAAATAAAACTTGATCCAGAACAATTTTAGAGAGCTTTAGGCAGTGGTTTGAGCATGAAAACCTAGTAGCACCATAGACAAGAACTAGTGAGGTACAACCTTGGTAGCTTTAACATGAGAGCCTAATGAGAACAACTAACTTGCAAAGCTTAACATTGGAAATCTTCATGCAAATACCAATCACCACTCAAAGGTTTTAAATCCAATAGGTAAGCATTCATAGAAGATGAGAAGAAGTTGACTTTCAGGTAAATAAGGCAAGCATGCATCACATGAAGAGGGCTGAGACTTATTTTAGTCGACATAAGGAGAAATAGACTAGAAATATATTGGAATTCACCCTAGGAGTCTTAAGCGATCAGTGAGCACACAACACCAAAATAAAGAAAAAAGTCTGCCTAGGCATTGTAGCAGTATTGGCATATAGAACTCATATAGTCACAAGTTGATTCCAGGGAAATTGCAGGTGTACATGAAAGACTCAGCCAAGACACATTCCAATAAGTTCTGGGCATACATTAGTTCCCTAGGAGATTCTAAGTCANAGAAACAGTCTTTAAGTAACCAATTACACTTAAACATAAAGATGACCAATCAATGAGGTTGGACATCTATAGTAGGCATGCATTAAGGGTTAGTAATGTCAAGAAAGAGTACATTAGGCTAAGCATTTATACAGTGTTATCACATGATTTTTAGAGAAACAACAGGTTATGCATAAGGGATTCAACAAGAAGAAAACAACTCTGAGCAATGATATGGTTTCCAAGAAATCCGAACAAGATGCAACAAACATCAAACAAGTCATGAATCAACTTACTAACTATGAGAAAATCAGGACTAGAAAAGAATTGAAACTACATGAAGGCATTTAAACAAGCAGGCTTGTACAAAGTGGTATAACATTAAACTCAAAGGAATCCCAATAATGCTAATGCACATAACATAAACACAATCAGAGGGAAGTAAACTTACGAGAGTATAAAGTACTAAGCAGTTGCGAACAAAGTAAACAAAGAATGAGAAACTCAAAATCTCAGGAAGAGCTGCGATTACTAGAGAACAAGGAAACCCCAAACCCCTAGTGCTTCAGAGTTCACAAGAGCCTCGAAGTAGCCGTATTTAGAGAGGATTTAGGGCTACGACGACTAGGGTTTGTAAAGAGAAGAGAGGAGTAGAGAGAGTAGAGGCGGTAGAAATTGAAAAGTGTCTCTAGGGTTTGGGGGTAAAAGATATAAGGAGAGGGGAAGGTTTATTATGGGTCGTTGATCACTTGAGGTCAACGGCCAAGATTAAATAGGAAACGGGCGGGTCAAAGGTGATGGGTCGCGACCAGATTTTAAAAGGGGTCATTTGGTTGGGCTACTGTGGGATTACATGAAGGGGGCTAAGTGTTTGGGCCTGTATTGTTTGTCCGAAATCAGCCTTGTATTGGGCTATAAATTAAATATGCAAAATTTGTTTAAAATAATTTATAAAAAGTAATTCATAAATAATAAAAATATTACTTATGCATTAAAATGATTCAAAAATAATACCATAACATTATAAAAGTATAAAAATGCTATTATAGTATTAACAATGTAAATAATGTTGTTATGTATATAATATATGCTATTATTGTAAAATTATACAAATAGCTCAAAATACAAACATAATTATATAAAATGAAGTCAAAATGTTATAAAACATATATGTGGTTGTAAATAATAAATTTAGATGATTAAGGCATCACAAAATAATTGAAAGGGTAGTTAATAAATATTTGAACAATATAAATGCAAGAAAATCAGTTTAAAAGCCTTAAATATTATGAAGAATTATAGAAATACTTATATGCCTCTTGTAAATTGGTGATGATACACAAATGATATTTTGAAAGTATATATGAAATTTATAAAATATTAAAGAAAAATTGGATACAACAGCTAACCCTCTTTACCCGGAATGATGAAGGAGTTGTTGGTTAAAGAAAATGTTGACCAATTTTTTCTGAAATGAGTGAGGATGATGTAGTTTTTAAAAACTGGGGGTCGAGCGCTGGTTCCTGAGTTGCCTATATATCCCTAGTGTTACGAGAATTAGGCCGTGTATAGTTCTGGATCCAACGGCGAACGAAACTGATGGAATTGTTATAAGAGTGGCCGTGTGCTTAGAAAAACGATCTCTTGGATAGGATAGTGTCGTCAGTAACGGATAATTTCTGGTGGAGCTATGAAAGCGAATTTTAGTGTTACGGCTATTCGAGATAAATGATTTGGCGGTTACAGAATAAAGAGTAATCAATTGCCAGTCATTGGTTACATTTTAGATGATCAATGGATGTGAACGTTGTGAACAGAAACCGGAGCGAGAATTGCACTCGTTTGTAGAACGATTACCTACCAAGTTACCTGCAAAACTTAAAACATGATGCATGTGAATATATTAGTTTATAGCAGCAATTTAAACATGATGCAGACTCCCTTCGGACCACGGGAGTTATCTGTGGACAATGAGGATGATATCCTTTGACTATGACGTCCTGGGCCATGAAGCGTCCTGGACCATGAAGTATATGATAAGAGATTCTCAAGCCATGAAATGGTGTCCTCGGGCCATGAGGATGGTGCCTTTAGACTATGACGCCTTTGAATAATGATATGAAATTTCGAGAGATCCTCATGCCATGGCATGATGTATTTGGGCTGTGAGGATGATGCCTTCATACTATGATGCCTTCAAATAATGTGGCGATGTTTCAGCCCATAAAATGCAAAGACAAGTGATATCAATCATTTGATAGAGGGAACAAGTGATGCATAGTCGTATGCGAGAATGAGACAAGGCAAATTTTAGCCTTGTATGTGATGAGGGTAGTATTTAGCCCTATGAAGAGGAAGGCAGCGTTTAGCCTTATGCAATAATGGAGGTAATACTTAGCCTCATGTAATGGAGAGAACACTTAGTCTCATGCAAGGAAGGCAACATTTATCCTTATGCAAAAATGGAGGCAGTGCTTAGCCTCATGCAATGTGATGGAGACAGTGCTTAGTCTCATGCAAAGGAAGGCAGTGCTTAGCCTTATGCAATAATAGAGCTAGTGCTTAGCCTTGATGCACCGTAGAATTTCAGCATTTTTAATACTAATTACATAGACATTAGCTCGTTTTTTAAAGCATTGTAAGTCATTTCTTATGTAGTTTTTTTGTTTTGCATACAACCAGACTTGAAGAGCCAAGAACATGGAAAAGATGACAAAAACCAGTAGAAGAGCAGAAATGCGGCAGGTTTGATACCGCATAAATGATGTGCGGGCCGCAGACCAACCGCAGAGTGAAGCAGTCCAACCTAGTTGTGAGAATGAATTTTGTGATCCATTATGCGGCCGCATAAATCTTGTGTGGACCGCATAGTAATCGTACAAATACAAAAAGAGTTTCTGAGAAGATGAATATGCGATATGATATGCGGTCGTGAAATGGATATGCGCCCGCATAACAGAAATGCGACGGAACACTGGAGATCTGGGCAACCAACTCTATGAAGGAAAGTGAAGATATGCGGACCGCGAAAACTGTCTACTACCCATTCTGCGATCGCATACTTGACTTGCAGGGCATTTTTGTCACTTTTTGACCCCGATTTTTAGCCCATTATAAATAGAATAACTAGAATTTTTGTGGGACATCTTGTCTGAAAAAGAGGCTACACTTAGGGCATTGAATACACCATTATTTTGGAAGCTTTTGAAGAGAGAAGCTTGTCATCTTTGTAAGCTTTATGACTTTTGTTATTACTTTGTTCTTGGATTCTAGTATGAGTAGCTAGTTTTAAATACAAAGGTTGTGGACCCTAAATGGGTGTAATGTTAATGGGTGTTTAACATTGAATATATATATAATGGTTGGTTGATATCTATTTATTTCTCACACTTCATTTTTTGTTGATGGTTGCAAACATTAACTAATGCCATTTTACTCTATCTTTAATTTGAAAAGTAGGTTAGGGTTTGGTAGAATTGAATAGCAAAAAACTCAAGGCTTTAAACCTTATTTAATAAAATCGCTTAGGAATAAGTGGGTTCTATTTGGGAAATATTGGTTTATCGTAACTGTAACTCTTTTATATTTGGGAAAATCATAAAGAAAAAATATTACCTAATTATTGGAAAATATTGGGTAGTCATTTAGGAACCATTTGCATATAAAGGACCTTCCATTAGAAATATATCATATTAATACCGATAGCATTACATTCTATTTATGGGGACACAACCTTGGTTTCCTTAATTGAATTAATTACATTCTCGTAACAAAATAGTTTTCCTGATAATTCACAGTCACAACACTCTCTTTTTAAACTAACGGAGTAGGATTACGACTTAAGTCAACGTTTACACAACTCAAGTAATCTTTTCACACCTATTCCCTATGGGATTCGACCCCAACCTAGTTGGGTTATTATATTTGACATCGACCGCCTTACACCATTTATTTAGGTGTAATTTGACCGTATCAAATTTTGGCGCCATTGCCGGGGAATAAAGTTTTGAAATTACTAAATAGTGTGTTCTTTACTTTACGTCTTCTTCTATTCCATCACACTTTTCCAGCTTTGCTTGGTGTCATTAGGTAAACATGGGCGAGCCGAAAGAAGAGAATATTTTTGCGGATATAGATGAGTATATTGAGGATAGAAATGCCATTGTCCCTCCAAGAGTTGATGCTGCCACCTTCAAAGTAGAACACAGTCTAATCCTAATACTCAAGGAAGAGGGGTTTTTCCGAAATTCCATAGATGATGATCCGACACAACATCTCAGAAATATTTTGGGTGTGTGTGCGATGCACAAGCATAATCATATCTCGGATGATGCCCTAAGGTTTATGGTGTTCAAGTACTCTCTAGCTGGAGAGGCAAGACAGTGCATCCAAAGTCTACTTCCTAATTCCATCCATACTTGGCCTGAACTTGTCCGAGCTTTCTTAGCAAAATAGTTTCCGCAACGCAAGAAGTCCAAACTCCGGGATAAACTTTTCTTCTTCAAGTAGTTACCGGGAGAGCATCTACATGAAGCATAAGATAGATTCATTTTATACTTGATAAGGTTGCCGAATCATGGTTTCCCGGATAATATTGTGTTGGAGAATTTTTACATGGGCTTGGATCCTATGAACCAATCCATAGCAAAAAATGTAACGGATGGATCATTTGTGGATAAAACATTTGCAAGGGTCACACAAATCCCTGACAAGATGGCAGAACATAACCAAGCTTGGCACTCGGAAGACACCACAGGTGGAATTGCATATGGTACTCCTTCCTTGACCAACATGATTAAGGAAAACCAAGAAAGAGATCAAGTAATTGCCGGGCTTGCCACCAACATCAATGTGTTGACAAAAATGTTCACTGAAAACCAAACAAAAAAGGTAAATGTCGTGGAAGATGTGCAACCCATATCAAATGAGGATTACAAAGAAGCAAATTATGTCAATAACTCTCAATAAGGATATCAAAGACAACTCTACCAAGGTTCAGGACAGCAAAACCAATGGAGGTCTAACCCGTAAGGGCAAGGCAACCAATAGTGGCGAAACGACCAAGGTAGTTCATATCAAGGAAATTGGAGCAACCACAACAATAATTTTTCAAATCAAAGTTCAAACCCCTATGTTCCACCATAGGGTCAATATTCTAACTCTCCGCATTAGAAGGAAAGTTCCTCAAGTGAGTCCAAGTTGGAAAACATGCTTGAACGAGTACTGCAAAACCAAGAAAGATCTGACACTTCAATGAAGAATATGACCGAACTTGTGGGTTCTATCACCACATCTATTCAAAAATTTGAGATGCAAATGAGAGACCTCTCAAGAGAGCAAAATACGAAGCAAAAAGGTACGCTCCCAAGTGACACAATTGCAAACTCAAAAGGTAGTGGGAGTGGTCTGACTTCTCATTGTATGGCCATCACAACGCGAAGTGGGAAAATACTTCAAGGCGAGAATGAACAAGTGGTCGAAGTGGAAGATTTTGTCCATGAAGTCAAGGCACAAGTTGAGGTGCCAATTGTTGTTGAAGTTGAAAGACTCCCAAAGAAGGTGAAAATTCAAGAAGTGAACCATGAAGAGGTTATGGAAAAGGTAATAGAGGCACCAAAAACTCTAGCACCGATTCCTAAGCCTCCTGCTCATTTCCCTCAAAGAATTGCTAGGAAGGTTAATGATAGCAAACTCGAGAAGTTTTATGACATTCTCAAGCAATTATCGGTGAACATTCCATTTGTGGATGCATTTCAAGAGATGCCGGGTTTTGCTAAGTACTTGAAGCATTTGATCACTAAAAAGAGAACCACCAGGAATGAAGTGGTGAATGTGACTCACCGGGTTAGTTCCATCATTGTAACAACCACCGTCCAAAAGAAATAGGACCCGGGAGCCTTCACCATTCAATTTACTATTGGGTTGCGCAATTTTGCACGAGCCCTTTGTGATAATGGGGCTAGCATCAACTTAGTGCCCCTTGCTATTTACAAGCAAGCAGGATTAGGTATGCCTAGGCCTACAAGTATGAGGTTGCAAATGGCCGACCATTCAGTAAAATGACCGGTGGGAATTGTTGATGATGTTCTTGTGAAAGTGGGGAAGTTTCTCCTCCCTGACGACTTTGATTTCCTCAATTGTGTTGTTAATAAAGAAACCCCTATCATCTTGGGGAGATCATTCCTTGCTACCGGGAGAGCACTCATGGATTCAAAACGAAATGAGATCAAATTCCGAGTTAATGATGAAGAGGTTACCTTTCGAGCGAGTAAGGTTATGAAATTGCCACATGCATACGAAAGTATCTTAGTCATTGATGTTATTGATGAGGTAGAGGATGCAGTCGAGGTGAAGATGGAAAAAGAATGCCTTGGTGAGGCATTGGCGGCTATTTTGGTGAATTTTGATGGTTAAGACATGGAAGGATACATGGAATCGGTGAATGCATTGGAAGGGCTTGGGTCTTACACTTATGCACCAAATAAGTTTTCTCTTGAATTAGAGAATAGAGTCACCCCTCCCTCTAAGCCTTCAATTATCGAGCCGCCACAACTTGAGCTCAAGCCACTTCAACCGCACTTAATGTATACAATATTTGGCTCTAATGAAACTCTACCTGTAATTGTTTCTTCTTTATTTAATGATGTGAATGTTTAACACTTATTGAACACCTCGAGGGAGCATAGACAGGACATTGGGTGGACTATAGTGGATATCCGAGGGATTCTCGCCGGAATTTGTGAGCACAAAATACAATTGGAGCAAGAGAGGAAACCTAGCGTGGAGCATAAAAGAAGGTTGAACCCTTCCATGCAAGAGGTGGTGAAGAAAGAAATCATAAACTGGTTGGATGTCGGGGTTGTCTACCCCATTGTCGATAGTCCTTAGGTGAGTCCGGTGCATGTGTGCTAAAGAATGAGGCATGACCGTGATTCAAAATGACAAAAATGAACTCATCCCAATGAGGACGGTGACCAGATGGAGAGTTTGTATGGACTACCGAAAGCTCAATAGTGCTACTTTCAAAGACCATTTCCCTATGCCTTTTATTGATCAAATGCTTGATCGTCTAGCAGGAATGTCATTTTGTTGCTTCTTTGATGGTAATTCTGGCTACAACCAAATCAACATCGCCTTAGAGGATCAAGAGAAGACAACATTCACATGCCCGTATGGGACCTTTGCCTTTAGCCGGATGCCATTTGGGCTATGCAATGGCCCGGCTACCTTTCAACAGTGCATGATGTCAATCTTCTCGGACATGTTGGAGGATTTCTTAGAGGTGTTTATGGATAACTTTTCTGTAGTTGGTGATTCCTTTGACCATTGCCTTGACAACCTTAGTCAAGTGCTCAAAAGATGTGAGGAAACCAACCTTGTGCTAAATTAGGGAAAATGTCACTTCATGGTGGATGAGGGTATTGTTCTAGGCCAAAAAATTTCCAAGCAAGGCATAGAGGTTGATCGGGCAAAGATCGAGATCATTTCCAAGCTTCCTCCTCCCACTTCGGTAAAAGGCGTTCAGAGCTTTTTGGGGCATGCCGGTTTTTATAGGCGATTTATCAATGACTTCTCAAAAGTTGCAAGTCCCATGTTCAAGCTCCTTGAAAAGGATGCAAAGTTTGATTTCGATGAGAAGTGCCTCAAAGATTTTGAGGAATTGAAAGCAAGGCTCACCACGACACCTATTATTGTCACACCTGATTGTCACACCTATTATTGTCACACCCAATGGCATAAGAAGATTCTTCACCCTGTCTACAATGCAAGCAAGACACTCAATGGGGCACAAATGAATTACACTGTGATGGAGCAATAACTGCTTGCTATTGTCTATGCTTTTGAAAAATTTCGGCCTATTTGTTGGGCTCCAAAGTGATAGTCTACACCGATTATGCTGCTCTCCGCTACCTTATAGTGAAGAAGGATGCTAAACCAAGATTGATTAGGTGGGTTCTTTTGTTACAAGAGTTTGACTTTGAAGTCAAAGACCGGAAAGGAACAGAGAATCAAGTTG
>AWOL01S0021226.1:35586-80044 GCA_000715115.1 Nicotiana otophora
AATCTTGACTGGCCGAAGCTGCTATTCTAAGAATGACACAACTCAACGAGATGGAAGAATTCCATTTTCATGCCTATGAGAATGCAGCCATGTATAAGAAAATAATGAAGTTTGTTCATGACAAGAAGATTTTGAAGCGGGAATTCAAATCCGGTAATTTGGTCTTATTCTTCAACTTAAGACTGAAGTTCTTTCCGGGCAAACTCAAATCCAAATGGTCAAGCCCGTTCAAAGTTGTGAATGTGTCTTCCTATGGCTCTATTGAATTGGAATCCGAGGACGGGACTTGAACCTTTAAAGTAAATGGCCAAAGGGTCAAGAATTACCTCGGAACCATTGGAGAAAGGCACTTGGTAAAACAATTCACACTTAAGGATAGTCCTACACCAGCCCCACCACTGATTAGTCAAAATGGGCGCAACATCGTCGTGGCGAGACGTTAAATCAAGCGCTTCTTGGGAGACAACCCATGTGTGGTAACACTTTTTAGTTAGATTTTAATTTCGGTAAGTTTATTTGTTAGTGTTGAGAAGTTTACGTGTGTGTTAGAATGCAGGTGACCCAAAATACAAGGAAATAGGATACAAGGGGAGAGGAAATGGAGGAAAGCAAGTTCTGTGGCTGCATAAAGGATGTGCGGACCGCATAATGGTCGCAGACACAAGTAGAAAAACATGCAAACTGGGCCTTAATAAATGCAGTGAAAATTCACTTTCTGCGGCCTATATAATGATTATGCGACCGCATAACTGGTCGCAAACCTATTGCGCACCACTCAGTCACAAACCCATCGCATAATATGTTATGCGATGCACTACATCACTGCAAACCTCTCAAGTATTAAGCCCTAGTTCCCTTACTCATTTACGTCATTCATTTACACTCCCACACACAGAGACACAAATCAAAACACAAAAAGAAAAGATAGAAACGACCAAAAACACTAAAAAACACAAAATCAAAAAGGAATTAAAAAGGAAGGGCTTACCTTGCTCGCAATTCGAATCACAATTCTCCATCTTTTGATATCTAGTATGTCCATTTCCATCCTTTCTCTTGATTAATCAAATTGAAGTGTGTCATGTGCTTTTATTACCCTCCCCTTTCTCCACAACTCCTTTCTATGGGTATTCATTTGTGAGTAATTGGACTGAAAATCATCGATGAGGGAAAAACATCATGTTGTTGGTAAATCAAAATTTGGACTTTTGAACTAGAGGGTAGGATTCGAGTAAAAGGGTTGGAAAGTTGTGTCCATTTGCATAATATTTTGTCCTGATGACTAAGTGTGAGCTTGTGCATTTGGGATTGAGTACGAACTTGATGTGTGTCTGGCTTGATTCGGTGGCATTATTGAGTCATGTGGTGTCGAGTGAGGGGATCAAGGTAGATCAAAAGAAGATTGAGGTGGTGCAGAGTTGGCCCAGACCGTCTTCAACTACTGAGATTCAGAGTTTCCTTGGTTTGGCCGGGTATTATCGTTGTTTCGTGGAGGGTTTCTCGTCTATTGTTGCACCTATGACCAGATTGACCCAGAAGGGTGCTCCTTTCAGATAGACCGAGGAGTGTGAGGCGAGCTTTAAAAAGCTCAAGACTGCCTTGACCACAACCCTAGTTTTGGTATTGCCTATGGGCTCGGGATCTTATATTGTGTATTGTGATGCATCACGTGTTGGACTTAGCGCGGTGTTGATGCAAGACGGTAGGGTGATTTCCTACGCATCTCGATAACTGAAGACTCATGAGAAGAATTACCCAGTCCGTGATTTGGAGTTGACATCCATTGTTCATGCATTGAAGATATGGCAGCATTATTTGTATGGTGTTCCTTGTGAGGTCTCTACCGACCACCGGAGTCTACAACATCTGTTCAAATAGAAAGATCTTAACTTGTAGTAGCGAAGATGGCTAGAGTTTCTTAAGGACTATGATATCACCATTCTATATCATCCCGGGAAGACCAATATGGTGGCCGATGCCTTGAGTCGCAAGGCGGAGAACTTGGGAAGTTTAGCATATTTACCGGCAGTGGAGAGGCCATTAGCCTTGGATGTTCAGGCCTTGGCCAACCAGTTCGTTAGATTGGACATTTCGAAGCCGAGTCGAGTTTTGGCTTGTGTGATTTCTTGGTCTTCTCTTTATGATCGTATCAGATAGGGTCAATATGATAATCCCCATTTGCTTGTCCTCAGGGACACGGTTTAGCATGGCGATGCCAAGGAGGTCATTCTCGAGGATGACAATGTGTTACGGATAGAGGGCTAGCTATGTGTGACCAATGTAGATGAATTGCGTGAGTTGATTCTTAAGGAGGCTCATAGTTCATAATACTCCATTCATCCGGGTTCCTTTAAGATGTATAAGGACTTGAGGTAACATTATTGCTGGAGGAGGATGAAGAAAGACATAGTGGAGTATGTAGCTCAGTGCCTAAATTGTCAGCAGGTGAAGTATGAGCATCAGCGACCAGGTAGGTTGCTTCAGAGGCTAGAGATTCCGGAGTGTAAATGGGAACGGGTTACTATGGATTTTGTTATTGGCTCTCGCAGACTCAGAGGAAGTTCGATGCAGTATGAGTGATTGTGGATAGGTTGACCAAGTCGGCTCATTTCATTCCAGTGGTGACTACTTACTATTAAAAGTAGCTGGCTAAGGTCTATATTCGCGAGATCATAAGACTTCATGGCGTACCGGTATCCATCATCTCTGATCAGGGCATGCTATTTACATCATGCTTTTGGAGGGCCATGCAGCGCGAGCTAGGCACACGGGTGGTGTTGAGTACAACATTTCACCCTCAGACGGACGGACAGTCCGAGCACACTATTCAGATATTGGAGGATATGCTCTGTGCGTGTGTGATGGAGTTTGGGGGTTCTTGGGATCAGTTCTTGCCGCTTGTGGAGTTTGCCTATAATAACAGCTACCCGTCCAGCATTCAGATGGCTCCATATGAGGCCTTGTATGGGAGGCGGTATCGGTCTCCGGTGGGTTAGTGTGAGCCAGGCGAGGCTAGACTAATGGGTACATACTTGGTTCAGGATAGTTTGGAAAAGGTCAAATTGATTCAAGATCGGCTTTGCACAGCCCAATCTAGACAGAAGAGTTATACGGATCGGATGATTTGCGATGTTGCATTCATGGTTGGGAAGCGGGTCTTGCTCTGGGTTTTTCCTATGAAGGGTGTTATGAGGTTCGAGAAGCAGGGCAATCTGAGCCCTAGGTATATCAGACCTTTTGAGATTTTTGAGAGGATTGGAGAGGTGGCCTACAAGCTTGCACTGCCACCTAGTCTAGCTGCAGTTCATCTAGTATTTTATGTTTCTATGCTCCGGAAATATCACGGTGATCCGTCTCATGTGTTAGACTTAAACTCAGTTCAGTTTGACATGAATTTGACTTATGTTGAAGAGCCGGTGGCCATCTTGGACCGGTAGGTCTGAAAGTTGAGGTCAAAGGATATTGCTTCAGTGAAGGTTCAATGGAGGGTTCACCCAGTCGAGGAGGTGACTTGGGAGACTGAGCACGACATGCAGAGTCGTTATCCTCATCTATTCACCACTTAATGTATGTCATTATGCACATTTGAGGATGAATGTTTTTTTTTAAAAGAGGGAGAATGTAATGACCTGATTGATCGTTTTATGTAATTGTGCCCCGTTACCCTTTTTATTGATTCACACTTGTGTGTTTATGTCTTTATGATTTGCGGGGTTGATTAGTTTCGTTCCGGAAGGCTTTCGGGTTAATTTGGACCCTTGATTCTAGACTTAGAAGTTTAAATTTGAAAATCTTGATAAAACTTTGACTTTTGTGAAGGCAACCCCGGAACTGTATTTTTATGACTCCGATAGCTTTGTATCTTGATTTCGGACTTGGGCATTTGCCCGAAATTTATTTTGGAAGTCCGTAGGTTGATTTGTGTTGATTTACCAAAAGTTGGCAATTTTAAGTTGAAAAGTTTGACAGTAGGTTGACTTTTAGCTATATTGAGCTCGAAATTAGATTTTGGGACTTGGAATAGATCCATTATAGCATTTAGAACTTGTCTGCAAAATTTGGCGTCATTCAGAGTTGAATTGATAGGAATCAGACGCGTAGTTGTAATTTTAGAAGTTCCTGAAATTCTCTTTGAAAATCATGCGTTTTAGAGTTCAATTCGTAGTTTTAGATGTTATTTTTGTGTTTTGATCACTCGAGCGAGTTTGTATGATATTTTTTGACTTATGTGGATGTTTGGTTTGGAGTCGCGAGGGCTCAGGTGAGTTATGGACTCTTAGCGAAGTGTTGTCGAAACATCGGAGTTGCTGGTTTTATGCAGGCCTCTGATCTCGCATTTGCGAGCCTTTTGTTCGCATTTGCGAAGTCAGGCCAAGCTTGCTGGTTTCGCATTTGCAAACCCATTGTTCTCATTTGCAAATTCTTCTGGGATGGTCTAGGATCACAATTGCGATGATTTGTGTCGCAACTGCGACGGCAACAGTTATCGCAAATGCGATCCAACCTTCACATTTGCGAAGAGTCCCTCAAGCTTTCAGTGTAGCAATTGCGAGGCTTTGTTCGCAATTGCGAACCCATGCTGCAATTGCAACATCTGCACCTGATCAAATTGATTGGAAACAGGATTTTTGAGTTCACTCTCTCATTTTTGAACTCTAGACTAGGTAGGAGGCGATTTGGGGAGGGAATTTTCATCTACTAACCTTGGGTAAGTCATTCTAATCTATTTCAAATCATATGTCTTCAACATATCTTAGATGTTAACATCAAAATCATGTGAATCAAAGTAGATATTTATGAAACCTTGTCAAGTTTTTGAAAAATAAGAAAATTGAGTTTTGAGAATCGACTGGGACTCAGAGTTTTAAACTAATCACATATATGAGCTCGTGGGGTCATGGGTAGACTGAATCTACTATTGGACCCAGGTTTTGACCGGGTGGGCCCCAAGTTGACTTTTTGGGAAACGTATAAAAATCTTAACTTTATCTATTGCAATTGAATTCCCTAGCATGTTTGATGATGTTGAGTCGATTTTGGCTAGATTTGAGCCGTGTGGAGGCGGATTTTAAGGGAAAAGCTATTTTCAAGTGTTGAATTAGCCTAATCGAGGTAAGTTTCTTGCTTAACTTCGTGTGGGGGAACTACCCCTTAGGATTGGTATTGTTTGAGTCAATTGTGGTAAGTAAAAAGCGAGTACGCAAGGTGACGAGAGGGTACACAGGGTGTACGTAGTATTTGACCGGTCTAGGCTACTTAGACTATTTTTCTTCTTTAATTAAAATGCCATATTATATTCTAAATTCTCATAATTAAATCATCCTTAATTGTATTATACTATCCTTAAATGCCTTAGTCGACTTGTTTAACAATTGTTCTACATCCTACTTGCTAAATTGCTCACATGCTTTAGTTGAACTTGATGTCCCTTTTATTGTCACATGTTATCTCTTCATTGTTAATTATCGTTGTTGAATTAATTATTCATGTTGCCCCTTTATTTGTTGACTTCCATTTTAAAGATTATTTCCTTTATTGTGAGTTGGTCTTATCTAATATCATGGTTACACGTTGTTTTCTCATTGTTGAGTTATTTGATGTTGAGATTGTGGAAGTTGTTAATACGTTGAGGCAATGTTGGTTATTATTGAAACATCTATCCTATTGAGCATTTTCCATTCATTATTGTTATTGATATTCTCGTATACGTTGTGTTGAAGCCATGTGCTATTGTTGTGGAAACATTGATATTGTTGTTGTTGGCAAGTAGTGATATATGGGCACTTGTGGTGCGAGTTGTTATTGTGATGTGATATTGATGCGTATGTGGCAGTATAAGGCTTGGGTTGATTTGCATGCGGTGGTATAAGGTGGGACTTATGTGCTGTTGCTTGTAGCGGAACTACATAAAGCCACGCGACATCATAAGGTGGGCTAAAATGCATGTAGCTATTTCGGAAAAACTATTTTCAAAACCTATTTTTCAAATGTAAGGCTTACGTGGCGGCATAATGAAGGATTGTGATTGAAATTGAGAAATGTGAATATGAGGTGGTACCTCAGTTGTTATTCTTGATTATACGAGGAAATACCTCAGTTGATTTCATTATACACTAGGCGGTACCTCATTGTGTTTCTTGCTGTTATTTCCTGTTGCAAAGTGTCGTGGAAGGAATATTTTTTGTTGCTCCATTCATTATAATTCTAGTAGTTGTAGTCCGTACAAGATCTTTGTATCACTTTAGTTGCTTCTTTCATGCTATTCTACTGCTGATTTTTCCGGTATTAGATCATGCTATCATCTTGTTCTATACTAGTTATTTTCATATCCTTATTTCATTTTATATTGTTTATTTCATATCCTAGTAGGTGTCTTGACTTGGTGTCGTCACTGCTCTACTGAGGTTAGGCTTGATACTTGCTGGGTACCATTTGTGGTGTACGCATACTATTCTTCTGCACATCCTTTTGTACAAATTCAAGTACGTCTGCTCGTTCCAGTAGATAGATATTCCCGCAAGCTATTTTATCGGAGACTTCAAGGTATGCATGCTCGGCGTCCGCAGGGCTCAGAGTCACCTTCCTTTATACCCATTTACTGTTGTACTTAGTTTTAGACTGTGATGTAGTAGTTACTCTTGTTATACTCTATAGAGCTTACGTCTCGATTTCACCAATTTTGGGGTGTGTATTGCGAGACTCGGTTTTCGAAAGGTTTTCCATCCATTGTTCATTTATTTCCCGCAATTTGTTAATTCATTTCTGTTCAGTTTTTATTATTGTTAGGCTTACCTAGTCGTACAGATTAGGTGCCATCACGATATCCTACGGAGAAATTGGAGTCGTGACAATTTAACGCCCAATCTATTCCAAATGAACTCACATATGAAACATAACTTTCAAATATAATAAAGAACAATCTATGATCGCAATTTGTCAAAATATCAACAAATCCAATAAATTCATTTTACTGCTAAGAAGAAGAAAGACAAGGTGGGTTGCTCTGATGGTAAGCACCCTCCACTTTCAACCAAGAGGTTGTGAGTTCGAGTCACCCCAAGAGCAAAGGTGGGTAGTTCTTGGAGGGAAGGATGCCGAGGGTCTATTGGAAACAACCTCTCTATCCCAGGGTAGGGGTAAGGTCTGCGTACACACTACCCTCCCCAGACCCCACTAGTGGGATTATACTGGGTTGTTGTTGTTGTTGCTAAGAAGAAGAAGAGGAGGAAGAAGAAGAAGAAGAAGCAAACAAAGGAGTGTCACCGCAATTTACTACCCTAAAACATCACACACCATCTTAAAACCTGCTCACAAATACCATATAAAGCCGTAGTCACCTCTATTTTCGCAGCAACTAAGAAGAACAAGGAGGAGGAAAATTAGAGAAGAAGCAGCAATTCTGAAATAATTATTAACTTGAGTACCAATTAAACTTTTAAAAAAAGTAAATACCGATTAAATAGGGGCAACCAAATAAGACACCCAGTGAAATTTTTACCTTTCTTTTTCATATTGGCTTTTACTTTTGGTTTTCATTCTTTAAAGTATTGGCATTTAAAGATTTAATGAAGCATAAATATAGTATTAGAGGTGGTGAAAATTTGACAAAACTGTAAGAGTAATACTGCTAATAAAATCATGATTAACAAAATAAGACCACAATTAAATTAAATCTTGACTAAGATTGATACTTTTTCCAAAAGCACTTAGTTTAAGATAAATAACATAAGTTAGTACATGATTAATTTTTTTTTTTAAAATTTACCAAAAGGAAGTAGTGGTGAAATAATTTATAGATCACATTAATTGAGAAAATCAAAATGACTACGAATCCGAATTAAAGTGACAAATAAAAAGTGTAAATTAATGGCTGGTGTGTTTTTAGCTAGTTAGCCGATTGACGAGGTATTTGGAAGTATATCTCATAATTTCGGCTCTCGATGTGAATAAGTTTTTATCAAACTAATATGAGTTAATTGAAGTATGAAAATAACTTTCTTAGCTAGATGACTAAGAAATACAATAACCAAGTTTTTGTGTCTAAAACATGCCGATATACAGACGCTGAACAAATAGTTAGATGATGAGAGATTTAAAATTTCATGAAGAAACTAGATTAACGGAATTCGCAATATTTATTGTTACGATTTGGCCAATCATTTTGTGTATTTGAGCTCCGTTTTTTCTTTTGAGGCTTTCCGTTTTTGTATTGGTGGTTATGTGACTTGAGGGAATGGTTCGTTCAGTTTCGGAGAGAGTTTGGAGAGATTCAGAACTTTTGGTTCGTAGTTTGGAAGGTTAAGTTGGAAATGTTGACCAAACTTTGACTTATGTAAAAATGAGCCGAAACGGTGATTTGATGGTTCCAATTCGTATGGTAATTTCGGAAATTGACGTGTGCTCGGAATTGGATTCGGAGGTCCCTAGGTTGAATTGGCTATTTTTGCTGAAAGTTGGTAATTTGAAGGTTTAGAAAATTTTCAAGTTTGATCATGGTTTGACTTTGTGTCTATCGGGTTTAGATTTTAGTTTCGGGATATGGAATAGGTCCGTTTTGTTATTTGAAACTTGTCTACAAAGTTTGGTGTCATTCCAAGTTGGTTTGATAGGAATCATGCGTTTGGTTGTGTTTTTAGAAGGTCTTGAGTTTTATTGCGATTTTCATGCGATTTGGTGTTCAATTCATGGTTTTATATGTTATTTTGATGATCCGAGTGTGTGAGCAAGTCCACATGATGTTTATGTACTTGTGTGGATGTTTGGTGTGGAGCCCCAGGGTCTTTGGTGAGTTTCAGACACGTTATAGAGAGCTTTGAGTAAGGTTCAGTTTTTGCTGGTGTGTTGTTCTCGCATTTGCAAGGAGATGGTCGCATTTATGAGACTCTTCTTGCTTTTACGATGTTGGGCCAGAGGATCAGTTTTTGCACTTGCGAAACAGTGTTTGCATTTGCGACAGGTGTTGGGTTCGCATATGCAGACCCTTGATCGCATTTGCGATGGCCTGTCCCTAGGGGATCTTCGCATTTGCACATTTTGTGGTCGCACGTGCGACATTTTTGCTGGGCTAGGGTATTCGCATTTGCGAACATTTTGTTGCAAATGATAATTGCTGGGTCTGTCAGGGGTCGCTTTGGCGAGTCTTTGTTCACTTTTGCGGAGGTCGCGTTTGCGATGCCCTCGTCGCAAATGCGACATCTGCATCTTGTTTATAGTTGGTCATTTCGGGATTTCGTCTCATTTTATCACATTTTGAGCCCTAGACTTTGTGAGAAGCAATTTTTGGAGGAAATTTTCATATTTAGCTATTGGGTAAGTAATTTTGACTCAATTTGTCATAACCTAAACTCCCTTGATATAACGTCGTGACGGCACCTAGTCTCTATGACTAGGTAAGCCTAATAAATTGCGGCAATATAACAAAAATGAAAGCAAAACGTGGCAACTAACAACAGTGGATAACTGAATAACTAGTAACAATACCGCTCGGTATGTACAATAACCAATACTCTATAATACATAGTCTTCCCAAAACCCGGAACATCGTAAGTCACAAGCTACAGAAGGAAACTAGTATCTCTATACACCGGAGTCTAACAAAAGAAGTACGGAAGGTAAATGTCATAGGAGAGAATAGAGGGGGACTCTGAGGTCTACGGACGCGGCAGATGTTAGCAAGCACTCTCAGCTAATAGCGGGGCTGATAAGTAGTACCTGGATATGCACACAAAAACATGTGCAGAAGAGTACCATGAGTACACTACAACGGTACCCAGTAAGTGCAGAGCCTAACCTCGATCGAGGGGTGACGAGGTCAGGTGAGGCCAACTGGTATATAATAAATAAAGCAGGAGAATATACTATATAATAAGAGACTAGAATTTAAACAAAGAGAACATAGAAAAGTAGCAACGCAGAACACACAGGGGTAAACAACAAGAGATCTCCCGAGATACCGTTTCATAGTCATAAAATAAATATACAGGGAGAACTCTTGAGGAACCGTCTCGTAGTCTCAAAAGTAAATATGCAGGGAGAACTCCCAAGGAACCACCTCGTAGTCTCAAAAGTAAATATACATGGAGAACTCCCGAGGAACCGCCTCGTAGTCTCAAAAGTAAATGTGCAGGGAGAACTCCCGAGAAACCGCCTCGTAGACTCAAAAGTAAATATACAGGGAGAACTCCCGTGGAACCGCCTAGTAGTCTCAAAAGTGAATGTGCAGGGAGAACTCTCGAGGAACCGCCTCGTACTCTCAAAAGTAAACACACAGCTCAACCGATAAATACCATAGTTAACAGCAAGCATTTTACACTTAAGGCTGATAAAGAACAAGGAAAAACAGGATAACTACTTGAAGCACGTAGACATACAATATTAGACTAAACAGGATAACTACGCATATTGGGATAACTCAATTAATAATGAAAAATAAACTAATACTTATTTAAACGGTATAACGCAAATTAAAGGAAACAAATCGCTACTCAGTAAAATAAATCGGATTTTTCAACAAATAGCACGTGTACGTACTCACCACCTCACGTACACGGCTCTCATATATCACAACAGTACCAAATCCTAAGGGGATCTCCCCCACACAAGGTTAGGCAAGCCACTTACCTCGAACCAAGCTCAATCAATCGGTAATAATGCCTTTTCCACGAATATACTACTCCGAATGGCCTAAATCTAGCCAAAATTAAATTCATACCATAAATACAACTATAAGAAATTAATCTAATTAATGAAATCAAAGCTAAAGCAAGAAATTAGAAAGTCGCCCCAAAAAGTCTCCCCGAACCCACCTCTCGGAATCGGATAAAAGTCACAAAGTACGAATACTCATGCACTCACGAGTCTAACCATACAAGAATCACTCGAATCCGACCTCAAATCACCTTCCAAAACTCGAAATTTTAGTCTATGAAGTTTCTACCATTTTCCCCCAAATTTCCAACTCAAATCCCTAATTAGATGATGACAATAGCAATAGATTCATGAAATATAGTCCAATCCGAGTTAGAACCACTTACCCCATCAATCTCCTTGACGAAATCTCGAAAACTCGCCTCACACCGAGCTCTCAAACTCCCAAAATCGAAATAGATAATCAACCATCGAATTCCTCTTTTCTTCCCAGTAAACTCGCTTCTGCGAGCCTTCAACCACACCTGCAGGAAATCCATCGCAGGTGCGAAAATCACTAAAGGGGGTTGGGACCGCATCTGAGGCAAGGGGGCCGTATCTGCGGCAAGGGGGCCGCACCTACGTGTGCCCGCCTGCGGAGCACTATCATCTTCTGCGGTCATTCACTGCGCATGCGGTTCCTATAATGCATCTGCAGGCATTGCAGATGCGAAAACTTCCCTCGCACCTGCGATCCCTGCCCACACCTCCAATCTCCGCTTCTGCGCTTTGTGCTCCGCACGTGCGATCCCACACCTGCGGTCTTCCCGCCGCAAGTGCAAAAATACCAGATGCCTGATGACTTCAGCAACAACGCTAAACCAACTTTTGATCCGTTAAGCACCCGAAACTCACCCGAGGCCCCCCAGACCTCAACCAAACATACCAACCAATCCTAAAATACCATACGAACATAGTTAAGTCCTCAAACCACATCAAACAATGCTAAAATAACGAATCATCCTCCGATTCAAACTTAAAGAACTTGAAACTTCCAAATCCGACAACCGATGCCGAAACCAACCAAACCACGTCCGATTGACCCCCCATTTTGCACATAGGTCATATTCAACCCTATGGACCTACTCTAACTTCCGGAATTAGAATTCGACCCCGATATGAAAAAGACCACTACCGGTCAAAATCTCAAAAAATTTGACTTTTGCCATTTCAAGCCTAAATCAGCTACAGACCTCCAAAACACAATCCGGATACGCCCCTAAGTCCAAAATCACCCAACGTAGCTAACACAACCAACAAAACTCTATTCCGGAGTTGTCTTCAAATAGTTCCGACTACGGTCTATATCCTAAGGCTTAAACCTCCATTTAGGTACTAAGTATCCCAAAATACTCCAAAAACCAAAACGAAACTCCCGGCATGTCACAATAGTAGAAATAGATGTGGGGGGAGCAATTAATAGGGAATCGGGGCTATAACTCTCAAAATGATCGGCTGGGTCATTACATCCTTCCCCTCTTAAAACAATCATTCGTACTCGAACGAGCATAAAGAAATACCCGAAGTGGTGAAAAGATGAGGATAATGGTTGCGCATACCATTCTCGGTCTCCCAAGTCGCCTCCTCGACCGGCTGACCCCTCCATTGAACCTTTACTGAAGCAATGTTCTTTGACCTTTGTTTTCTGACCTGCCTGTCCAAAATAGCCACTGGCTCCTCAACATAAGATAGGTCCTTGTCCAACTGGACTGAGCTGAAATCCAATACATGAGCCGGATCACCGTGATACTTCTTGAGCATAGAAACGTGGAATACCGGATGAACTCCTACTAGGCTGGGAGGAAGGTAACCTCATAAGCAACCTCCCCAACACTCCGCAACACCTCAGAAGGACCAATGTACCTCGGGCTCAGCTTGCCCTTCTTTACGAACCTCATAACACCCTTCATAGGTGATACCCGAAGCAAGACCCGCTCTCCAACCATGAATGCTACATCGCGAACCTTCCAATCTGCATAACTCTTCTTTCTGGACTAGGCTGTTCGAAGCCAATCCTGAATCAGCTTCACCTTATCTAGGGCATCCCGAACCAAGTCTGTACTCAATAATCTAGCCTCGCCCGGCTCGAACCAACCCACTGGGGACCGACACCGCCTACCATACAGAGCCTCATACGGTGCCATCTGGATGCTCGACTGATAACTTTTGTTGTAGGCAAATTCCGCAAGTGGCAAGAAGTGATCCCATGACCCTCCAAACTCCATCACACACGTACAAAGCATATCCTCTAGTATCTTAATAGTGCGCTGGTACTGTCTGTCCGTATGAGGGTGAAATGCTGTGCTCAGCTCCACTTTAGTACCCAACTCATGTTGTACGGCTCTCTAGAATCGTGATATAAACTATGTATCCCGATCAGAGATAATAGATACCGGTACGCCATGAAGCCTGACGATCTCACAGGTGTAGATTCGAGCCAGCTGCTCAGAAGAATATGTAGTCATCACAGAAATGAAATGAGCTGATTTGGTCAGCCTATCCACAATCACCCAAATCGCATCAAACCTCCGCTAAGTCCGTGGGAGTCCGACAAAAAAATCCATAGTGATCCTCTCCCATTTCCACTCCGGAATCTCTAACTTCTGAAGTAACCCACCTGGTCGATGATGCTCATACTTCACCTGCTGGTAATTTAGGCACCGAGACACATATTCCACTATGTCCTTTTTCATATTCCTGCACTAGTAATGCTGCCTCAAGTCCTGATACATCTTCGCGACACCCAGATGAATAGAGTGCCTCAAGTTATGAGCCTCCTAAAGAATCAACTCACGCAAACTATCTACATTAGGCACATATAGCCTGCCTTGCATCCTCAATACGCCAACATCCCTAATAGTGACCTCCTTAGCATCACCGTGCTTAACCGTGTCCTTAAGGACAAGCAGGTGGCGGTCATCATACTGACGCTCCCTAATACGATCATAAAAAGAAGACCGAGAGACCACACAAGCCAACACTCGACTCGGCTCAGAAATATCCAATCTCATAAACTGGCTGGCTAAGGCCTGAACATCCAATGCTAAGGGTCTCTCCGCTGCTAGAAGATATGCTAAACTCCCCAAACTCTCCGCCCGGCAACTCAAAGCATCGGCCACCACATTGGCCTTTCCCGGTTGGTACAAAATGGTGATATCATAATCCTTAAGTAGCTCCAACCACATCCGCTGATGCAAGTTAAGATCCTTTTGCTTGAACAGATGCTGCAAACTCCGATGATCGGTGTAAATCTCATAAGAAACACCGTACAAATAGTACCGCCAAATCTTCAGGGCATGAACAATACCTGCTAACTCAAGGTCGTGGACAAGATAGTTCTTCTCACGCACCTTCAGTTGTCTGGACGCATAGGCAATCACCGTACCGCCCTGTATCAACACCGTACCATGACCAATCCACGATGCATTACAATATACAGTATAAGACCCCCAACCTGTAGGCAATACCAATATTGTGGTTGTAGTCAAAGTTGTCTTGGGCTTATGAAAGCTCTCCTCACACTCCTCTGTCCACCTGAACGGAGCACCCTTCTGGGTCAGCCTAGTCATAGGTGTTGCAATAGATGAGAATCCCTCTACAAAACGATGGTAATACCCCGCCAAACCATGAAAACTCCAGATCTCCGTAGTTGATGACGGTCTAGGCCAACTCTGCACTGCTTCCACCTTCCTTCAGATCCACCTGGATCCCATCACTCGATACTATATGACCCAAGAATACCATGAGTCTAGCAAGAACTCACACTTTGAAAATTTTGCATATAATCTCTTTTCTCTTAAGGTCTAAAGCACAGTCATCAGGTGCTGCTCATGATCTTCCCGAGTCCGAGAGTACACCAAAATGTCATAAATAAACACAATGATGAATGAGTCAAGATAGGGCCGGAACACACTGTGCATCAAGTGCATAAAAGCTTCTGCGGCATTGGTCAACCCAAATGACATCACAAGAAACTCGTAGTGACCATACCGAGTCCTGAAAGCAGTCTTTGGGATATCTGGCTCCCGAATCTTCAGCTGATGATAGCCTGAACGTTAGTCAATCTTGGAGAACACCCTAGCACCCTACAGCTGATCAAATAAATCATCAATAAGAGGTAATGAATACCTGTTCTTCACTGTAACTTTGTTCAACTGGTGGTAATCAAAACATATCCCCATAGAACCATCCTTCTTCACAAATAAGATAGGGGCACCCCAAGGTGACACACTAGGCTGAATGAATCCCTTATCAAGCAATAATTTTAATTGTTCCTTCAGCTCCTTCAACTCAGGAGAAGCCATACGATACAGAGGAATAGATATGGGTTGAGCGCCCGTCAAAAAATCAATATCTCTGTCTGACGGCATGCCCAAAAGATCAGCTGGAAATACATCTGGAAAGTCCCTCACTATTGGGACTGACTCAACTATAGGGGTATCAATACTGACATCTCTTACATAAGCTAGATATGCGTCACACCCCTTCTCAACCATTTGTTGAGCTTTAAGAAATGAAATAACTCTACTAGGAGTATACTCTAAGGTACCTCTCTACTCAAATCGCGATAAACCTGGCATAGCGAGCGTCACAGTCTTAGCATAACAATCAAGAATAGCATAATGGGGCGACAACCAGTCCATGACCAAGATAACAACAAAGTCTAGCATGCTCAATAATAATAAATTGGCTCTGGTCTCAAAACCACTAAGAGCAATCAAACACGACCGATACACACGGTCCACAACAAGAGAATGTCCCACAGGAGTAGACATATAAATAGGGAAACTCAAAGAATACCGATATATTCTCAAATATGGGGAAAAATAAGAGGACACATAGGAATATGTAGATCCTGGGTCAAATAATACCGACACATCTGTATGACAGACCAGAACAATACCTGTAATGACAGAGTCGAAAGCAACTACCTCTGTACAAGCCGGAAGAGCATAATATCTAGCATGGCCTCCCCCTCTAGGGCGACCTCGACCTCCCCGACCTCCACCTTGAGTTGGCTGAGGAGGTGGGGCAGTAGTTGGTGCTGGAATCATAGCCTGAGGACCCTATGGAGAATGTGGTGGCTGAGAAGTCTATGGAGGTGCACCCCTCCTAAATCTCGGGCAATACCTCACCATATGGCGAGTGTCGCCACACTCAAAACAAGCTCTCGGAGAACATGACTGTTGTGACTAGCTCGGGCCAGGTCTGCTGGACTAGCCACTAAAAGCACCCGATCAGGAGGCACACTAGATACTGGCAGTGCATAATAAGGCTACTGGGGCCTAGAAGGGACCAGAGTACCACTGGCGGCTGGAAGAGCTGAATGAATGGGGCGAATCCCATAACCCCTACCATGGCGAGCTGCTGGGGCACGAACACCAGAATAAGAACCAGTCTCTCGAGACCTCTTGGACTCTCTCTCCTCTCTATCCCAAGCGAGCATGCCCTCCAATCTCCTAGCAATACTCACAACCTGTTGGTAATAAATATTCATCTCCAGATCCCTGACCATACTAATCCTGATACTGGGGTGGAGTCCTGAAATAAACCGATGAACCCTCTCTCGAACTGTGGTAACCAAGGACGGTGCATGTCGGGCCAAATCACTGAAGCAGACTGCATACTCTGATACAGTCATAGCACCCTAGTGCAACTACTCAAACTCCGCACACCATGAGTCCATGTAAGTCTCTGAGGCTCTGAGGGACATACTCTCTCAAAAACATGTTTGAGAACTGAATCCATGTAGGTGAACCTGCCTCATCCGGACTACTCAACTCATAAGCACGCCACCACTGATGGGCTGCTCCTCTAAGCTAGAAGGTGGTAAAAGAAACCCGACTCGTCTCCGATACTCCCATAGTACGGAGAATAGGATTACACTCCTCCGGAAAACCTTGAGCATCATCAGTATCCAATCCGCTGAAGGTAGGTGGGTAGTACTTCTTGTACCTCTCAAGTCTGAGCTGCTTCGCCTCAGAAGCGGTTGTCCTAGTCTCGTGCTGAACCGGAGCTATCGACTGCATAGGGATGAACTCTAGGGCCTGGTCAACCTGGGCCCTCTGCTCAGGAGTGCGGGTTGCGGGAGTTTGTGCCCCTCCCCCGGCCTGAGATGTGGTAGTAGCAAGTGGAATCAATCCAGCCTGAGCTAAGGTGCTGAACATGCTTAGAAACTGGGCTAGAGTCTCCTGGAGGGCCGGTGCAGCAACAGGTATCTCAGGTGTCTGCCCTCCAACTGGAGCTACTAGGGGCTCCTCTGTAGAAGCTCGTGTGGAGGCTCTGGTTGCACCGCATGGACGTCCTTGGCCTCCACCCCGGTCCCGACCTCTCGCGACTCTAGTAGGTGGTGCGGGTGCCTGGTCATTAGATCCGCGTGTACGTGTCCTCACCATATGTGAGAGAATAGAATACGGAAGTTTAGAATTTTGATGTCAACAATTCCATAGTCTCCCGAAGATAAGTACAAATGTCTCCGTACCGATCCGCGAGACTCTAATAAACCGGCTTGGGACTCACGACACCTATGAACCTAAAGCTCTAATACCAACTTGTCACGATCCAAACTCCCTCCGTATAACATCGTGACGGCACCTAGTCTCTACGACTAGGCAGGCCTAACAAATTGCGGAAATATAACAAAATCGAAAGTAAAACTTGGCAACATACAATAGTGAATAACTGAATAACTAGTAACAATGCCGCTCGGCATGTACAATAAACAATACTCTATAATACGCAGTCTTCCCAAAACCTATAACATCGTAAGTCACAAGCTACTGAAGGAAACTAGTATCTCTATACGCCAGAGTCTAACAAAAGAAGTACAAAAGGTAAATGTCATAGGAGAGAATAGAGGGGAACTCCGATGTCGACGGACGCGGCAGATGTACCTTGAAGTCTCCGTACAACAGCAAGCACTCTCAGCTAATAACGAGGGTGATAAGTAGTACCTGGATCTACACACCAAAACATATGCAGAAGAGTATCATGAGTACACCATAACGGTACCAATAAGTGCCAAGCCTAACCTCGGTCGAGTAGTGACGAGGTCAGGTAAGGCCCACTGGTATATAATAAATAAAGTAGGAGAATGTACAATCTAATAAGAGACTAGAATTTAAAAAAATAGAACATAGCAAAGTAGCAACGTAGAACACACAGGGGTAAACAACAAGGGATCTCCCGAGATACCATCTCGTAGTCCCAAAATAAATATACAGGGAGAACTCCAGAGAAACTGCCTCGTAGTCTCAAAAGTAAATATACAGGGAGAACTCCCGAGGAACCGCCTCATAGTCTCAAAAGTAAATGTGAAGGAAGAACTCCCGAGGAACCTCCTCATAGTCTCAAAAGTAAATATACAGGGAGAACTCTTAAGGAACCGCCTCGTATTCTCAAAAGTACATGTGCAGGGAGAACTCCTGAGGAACTGCCTCGTAGTCTCAAAAGTAAACACACAGCTCAACCAATAAATACCATAGTTAACAGCAAGCCTTTTACACTTAAGGCTGATAAAGAACAAGGAAAAACAGAAAATCAACTAGGCATGCTTTATAGAGTTCAAATAAGTAGTTAAAGCACGTAGACATGCAATATTAGACTAAACAGGATAACTACATATATTGGGATAACTCAATTAATAATGAAAAATAAACTAATACTTATTTAAACGGTATAACTCAAATTAAAGGAAACAAATCGCTACTCAGTAAAATAAATCGGATTTTTCAAAAATAGCACGTGTACGTACTCGCCACCTCACGTACACGGCTCTCACATATCACAACAGTACCAAATCCTAAAGGGATCTCCCCCACACAAGGTTAGGCAAGACACTTACCTCGAACCAAGCTCAATCAATCGGTAATAATGCCTTTTCCACGAATATCTGACTCCGAATGACCCAAATCTAGCCAAAATCCAATTCATACCATAAATACAACTATAAGAAATTAATCTAATTAATGAAATCAAAGCTAAAGCAAGAAATTAGAAAGTCGCCCCAAAAAGTCTCCCCGGGCCCACGTCTCGAAATCGGACAAAAGTCACAAAATACGAACACCCATACACTCACGAGTCTAACAATATAAGAATTACTCGAATCCGACCTCAAATCACCTTCCAAAACTCGAAATTTTAGTGTATGTAGTTTCTACCATATTCCCCCAAATTTCCAACTCAAATCCATAATTAGATGATGCAAATAGCAATAGACTCATGAAATATAGTCCAATCCGAGTTAGAACCAGTTACCCCATCAATCTCCTTGACGAAATCTCGAACACTCGCCTCACACCGAGCTCTCAAACTCCCAAAATCGAAATGGATAATCAACCATCGAATTCCTCTTTTCTGCCCAGTAAACTCGCTTCTGCGAGCCTTCAACTGCACCTGCAGGAAATCCATCACAGGTGGGAAAATCACTAAAGGGGGCTGGGACCGCATCTACAGCAAGGGGGCCGCACCTGCGTGTGCGTGCTTGTGGAGCACTATCCGCTTCTGCGGTCATTGCCCGCACTTGAGGTTCCTATAACGCATATGCGGGCATCGCAGATGCGGAAACTTCCCTCGCACTTGCGATCCCTGGCCACGCCTCCAATATCCTCATCTGCGCTTTGTGCGCCGCACGTGCGATCCCGCTCTTGCGGTCTACCCGCCGCAGGTGCAAAAACACCAGATGCCGGAAGACTTCAGCAATAACACCAACCTAATGTTTGAGCCGTTATGCACCCGAATCTCCCCCGTGACCCCCGGGACCTCAACCAAACATATCAACCGATCCTAAAATATCATACGAATATAGTCGAGCCCTCAAACTACATCAAACAATGCTAAAATCACGAATCATCCTCCGATTCAAACTTAAAGAACTTGAAACTTCCAAATACGACAACCGATGCTGAAACCAACCAAACCACGTTTAATTGACCCCAAAGTTTACACACAGGTCAACCCTACGGACCTACTACAACTTTCAGAATTGGAATCCGACCCCGATATCAAAAAGTTCACTACCGGTCAAAATCTCTAATAATTCAACTTTCGCCATTTCATGCCTAAATCAGCTACAGACCTCCAAAATACAATCTGGACATGTCCCTAAGTCCAAAATTGCCTAATGGAGCTAACAAAATTGACGGAACTCCATTTCAGAGTCGTCTTCACACAATTTTGACTACGGTCCATATCCTGAGGCTTAAACCTCCATTTAGGGACTAAGTGTCCCAAAATACCCCAAAAACTAAAATGAAACCTCCCGGCAAGTCACAATATCATAAATAGATATGAGAGGAGCAGTTAATAGGGGATTGGGGCTATAACTGTCAAAACGACCGGCCGGGTAGTTATACAATTTCAATATTTTAACTTGATTTCTTATGAATTTTAACATCAAAATCATGGGATTTGAAAGGAAATTTTGGGATTTTTGACTATGTTTTGAAAAATAAAAATTTGAGATTTGAGAGTCGAATTGGACTTGGATTTGAATACCAAATACATATTTGAACTTGTGGGATTATGGGTAGTCATGATCTACCCTTCGACTTGAGTTTACCGGGTGAGCCTGGGGTTGACTTATATTGACTTTTTGAGAAAAGTGTAAACATCTTAACTTTATTAATTATAAGTGAACGATCTTGCATTTTTTATTTTATTAAGTAATATTTTGTAAGATTTGGACCAAACGGAGGTAAATCTTAAAGGAAAAGCCACTTTCGAGTGTTGACTGAGGGATTTTGAGGTACATATCTTGCCTAACTTTATGTGGGGGAATTACCCCTTAGGATTTGGCCTAATTGCTTATTTATGAGTGTGATTGACATGTACACGAGGTGACAAGTGTATACATGATCGTATATACAATTTATGACTGAATTTGACCCGAGATTGCTTTTATTGCTTTATTTTGATTGAGAGGTCTCTGCTTTACGTGGTTTCACTTTGGTTGTTACTTGAGTTTTTATTCCATGCTAGATCATGTTTTAGGATTTTAATTCCTTAATTGGCCAAGTTGGGCGTTTGTGAGATTGTTGCCAAACTGAATTAGCTAAAATCATGTTGTTATGTTGGATACCCATTCGCATCCCCTTTATTGGTTCGTTCTCGTGCACTGTGTTGGCCATTATGAGTTTATGTCTTGATGACAATTGTTAGCATGTTGTGTTGTTATGATTATAGAACATGTGGACTTGATGGGCAGATTGTTCAGGTGTTTGCACGAGGTTTCTGCCATGCTATTGTTATTGTTGATATTGCATATACGACAAGACAAGGCGGACTATGTACATCAGGTTTGCGCATGTGGCGAGACAAGGTGAAAAATTATTAATACGCATGTGACAAGATAAGGCGAGCATTTACTTTATTATTGCGCACACGATGTGATAATGGTGGCTATGTGGGGATGATTTGTGATGGCCTGAGGGCGTGTTGTTGATGAAAAGAGGGTATTCTTGCTTGTGCTTATGACTTCCTTGTGTGTGTCATGCATATTACATGATTTGTTGGGTTGTTCCCAATGTGCTACTCTTTGTGTCACGACCCAAAATCAATTAAAGGTCGTGATGGCGCCGGACACCGCCGTCAGGAAAGCCAAAAATAAATACTTGATTTGGTTCTCATTTTAGTATTTTTAAAATCATATTTTCCTTCGATTAAATAGTAAAAGATGAAATTCACGGTGTAAATAATAATATTCTTAACAATTTCAATACAGAACAACCCATAATCACCCCAAAATCCGGTGTCACAAGTGCATGAGCATTAACTAAGAAGTAAAAAATAAAGTACAACATCTCTCCGGAATACAACTTAGATAGAAAAAATACAAATAACTCTGAAGGATACTCTGTTATCTGTGGGTCGTAATATGGAATACAGCTCACGTAAATCCCCGCGTTCACACACGCCTCTGCTCTCACAAGGCCACTAGTCACATATTTACCTGCACAAAAATGTGCAGTAAGTGAAGTATGAGTACGTAATCAACGTGTACACAGTAAGTATCTAGCCTAACCCCGGAGAAGTAGTGACAAGGGGTAGATATCGACACTCACTAGTGGTCCGACAATATCAAGTACAGTAAAGAGAAAAGTAAATTTGATGCAGAGTAAATAAGTATAAATCACGTGGTACAAATCCCTCTCTTTACGAGGAACTCAAACTCCCCATTAGAAATTCCCACCTTAACCGGAGCATATATATATATATAATGGATCTCATTAGATAGATAGTCATAACTCAAATCGGGAAAACTCACAGATACACCGGCTTCTTGCCAAAGATTACGTACAATTCCATGAGGATATGATATAGGAAATGCCGAGGCGTACGGTCCGATCCAACATAAAAATTTAAACTGTGTACTGCCGAGGGTTGAACGACGTGAACCATAGATGCATCTATTAAACTGCTGAGGCGAACGACCCGCTCCCATGAGAGTGTGGTATATAAATCCTGCCGAGGCGAACGACCTGATCCCATAAGAGTGAAATATATAATCCTGTCGATGTGAATAGCCTGATCGCATAAAAGTGAAATACATAATCCTGCCGAGGCGAACGGCCCAATCCCATAAGCGTGAAATACATAATCCTTTCGAGGCGAACGACTCGATCCCATAACAGTGAAATACATAATCCTGCTGAGGCGAACGGCCCAATCCCATTAGAATAAGAAGCTTTGATGGGTCCTTTATCCCACTCACGAATAAACGCGTGAGTTATAATTTCTTTAACAAAAAACCTTTCCATGAAGTATATATATCACGGAAACATGCTGTAAGAGGAGTAGAATTATTCGGTGACTAATCATGAACTCGTGAAGTCTCTACAATAACAAGTCTAGTCTCAAGTAGTAATATAAAATAGAGGAATTTAATAGGCGATAGACTGCTCAAATAATACAGCTATAGCATTATATGTACCTAAGCCTACCCGTACAATAATATGAATGTACCTACGTACGGGCTCTCGTCACCTCGCTCGTACGTAGCCCCCACAACAAGTAGCACACATCAATATACAACATCTAGGGGTACTTTCCCCCTCACAGAGTTAGACGGGAGACTTACCTCACTCCGACGTTCCAAACCCGGCTCCAACACCGCCCTAACACCTCCAACTGGTGAGCGCTGATCCAAAACTAGTTAAATAAGATTCAACCCAATCCAAATATACTCTAATACTCATAATTAATCAATTTATAACAATTTCCAACTCCGCTCGAAAAATCAATAAAGCAACCCTCGGGCCCACGTGCCCGAATTCCGAAAATGTTCAAAGATAAAATTTACCCATAACACCACGAACTCAAATATATAATTTATTCCAAATTCCATGTCCAATTTTGTGGTCAAAATTCAAAAATATCAATTTCTAGGTTTTTCTTCAAAATCCCAAATTTCTACAACTTTTCATGCTTAGATCCTTAAACAAACCATGTATGTAACCTATAATAAGTGGGAATCACTTACCTTGTGTTGCTTGATGAAACCCTCGCTTTGAAGCTCTCCAAAATTGCCCCAACCAAGGGAAAACTGGAAGAAAATGGGCCAAGTACTTTCATTAAAACAATCTGCCCAGCCGACCTTCTGCATCTGTGGTACACCAGCCGCACTTGCGGTTCTGTAGCTGCGGAAAATCCATCGCAGGTGCGGTTCCCTCCAAGCTAGGAGAAATCCTCTTCTGCGGTCCTCCACGCGCTTCTGCGCCTTCGCATATGCAGATGCCCTTCCGCTTCTGCGACCCAGCTACCCCTCTCGCATTCTCGCACCTGCGACACTTTAGCGTATCTGCGACCTAGCAGGTGCGGACAAACCTTCGCACCTGCGATTACTGCCCTGCTTCGTCCAAACTGCACCTGCGGCCATTTCCTCGCCTCTGCGGTCACGCACCTACGGTCAAACGTGTGCAGGTGCAATTACACTAGAACTGGTGCACTTCAGCCAATCCTTAAGTCCAAAACTTGCTTCGTTAACCATATGGGACCCACCCGAGGCCCCCAAAACCTTAACCAAATATACCAACATGTCCCAAAATACATTACAAAGTTAATCGAGCCTTCAAATCACATCAAACAACGCTAAACCCATGAATTGCACTCCAATTCATGCTTAATGAACTTTAGAACTTCAAACTTCTGTAATCGATGCCGAAACCTATCAAATCACATCCGATTGACCTCAAAGTGCACACAAAATTTGACATTATAGACTTATTCCAACTTCTGAAATCGGAATCCGACCCCGATATCAAAAAGTCCACTCCCGGTCGAACCTTTCAAAAACCTTCAAATTTCTAACTTTTGCCAAATGACCCCAAAATGACCTACGGACCTCCAAATCCATATTCGGACGTGCTCCCAATACCATAATCGCCATATAGAGCTATTCCCAGACTCAGAATCCCAAACGGACATCAATAACATTGAAATGCAGTTCAACCCAAATTTAAGAAATTCTTCTAAAATTTCCAACTTCTATAATAGGCGCCGAAATGCTCTCAGGTCAACCAAAACCCGATCCGAACATATGCCCAAGTCCAACAATCATCATACAAACCTATTGGAACCTTCCAGTCCCGATTCCAAGGTCAGTTACTAAAACATTCAAACCTTAGTCAATTCTTCCAACTTAAAGCTTCCGAGGTGAGAGTTTTCTTTCCAAATCAACTCTGCACTTCCCGAAATTTAATTTCGACCACGCGCACAAGTCATAATACCTGAAGTGAATCTACTCAAGGCCTCAAACCGCCGAACGACGTGCTAGAGCTCAAAACGACCGTTCGGGTCGTTACATTCTCTCCCACTTAAACATACATTCATCCTCGAGCGTGCTAAGAACTATTCTTGAGTTGTCCGAAATCATTGTTTAACATCTCGTGCACCTACCCGTGCTACCACAACCCAGTTGAGCACATTTTCTCGAACAAACCTGAAAATCCTTCCTTTTATCTAGTCAAATAAGCGTTAGAGCCAAATTCCAACATCTGAAATTCTCTACCAGGTCTGTTTCCAACATACGAACACCATATCCATCACTACATGATGCACCAATACATGATTGCATACCTTTACTGAATTCATACCATGCACTGTGTAACCCACATGACCATAATAATATACTCTGACAACGATAGTCAAAATCCCACGAATCTGATGCCCACATGCACCTCACGAAGCATATAAGACCCGTTTCAACTCTTGCAATACTGCCACAATAGAAAGGATGTGTAGAAATTCATAACCAACTTCCGAGTCGACAAGTCATTGAGTCCCTCCTCCTGACAAGGACCATTACCCCATTAGGAACCAAATAATGATATTTACTTTTTTTATTATGCCTCATATAATCCGATCGCGCTGATCCCAGGTCCAATAATCTCGTCTCACCCAGTATAAGTTGTTCCGGCAATAAGCCACCACAAACACTACCAAAGGTCTCATATGATGCCATCATGCGCCAACAATCCACAAACTCGCATGTGATACATAGAAAAATGAACTCTAGAAAGAACTACACATCATACATAACTAGTCAAACAACTGAAAGGTTGTTATGAACCTTCTTCAGGAAATGAGAAGCAAAACACGCAATAATAGATATGGGAAACTGTACTCTATAACACACTGTTGCGGTGTGCAACCCGATCCACACATGATACCGTTGCGGCATGCAACCCGATCCAACATGATAGCCGTAGCGGCGTGCCACCCGTTGTAAACAACATATTCATGGCGGCGTGCCACCCGATCCAACCATATACCTATGGTGGCGTGCCACCCGATCCACATATAATAATCTAAATAGAACACATATCGAGCCGTAACGCTTATACTCACGAAATGCCTGAATATCAATCATAAGCACACCAAGTGAATAATACAAATCCTGGGGACACGGGTAGCGTCACGCACTATAAAACCCAAGAACAACTAAGGTGTGATACACGATCTGAATCTCGAGAGCCATCCTGCTCACATAACATCACAAACTATAGGGATCTCAATACGAGTGCGAATAATCAAATCGCCTCATAACCCATATGGCACTATAGGGACTAGACGGAAGGGCCGACAACAGAAATATCATCCAAGGACCGAAGACCCCTCCGAAAATAACGCTATGCTGAAATGAACACATCCGGCCTGATATAGAGCCCATATTCACATTTAGATCCATCCACGGACCTCAAGCCGATTCTGATCGTACCGCACATGGATAATAACCCTTCAAGGACCCATAATGACCTAGACTCATAAGAACAACCGTCAAATCTGAAATGAACTCACATGGTCCACAACCCAAGGAATAGAATGCCTCTCGGGCATAAACTCTCGCACTTGCGATATTACCATGACCTCCACATTCGGTCTCAATCTTTAACAATCAAGTGACTGACATGTCACACTTATACAAATCTCCCCGTGGGGCATGCTCCCATGACCATTCCGCTCAGGTAGCAAGGTCCTCACATCTATACCATTAGTCGTTCTAATTCTATAGAGTGAGTAAAAAATATGCAAGTCAATACGCAAAGCCTCTTCCACCTGACATCTATCTCAGGTGATGCTAAAGACAATACCAGCTTACTATAAACATCTGAATTCTTCCCTGCTCACCCGAGCTCTTGACATTCTTGTCGACATCAACTGCAACCTTGATCCTAAACTTCCAATTTATTCTCAACTTGCCTTAGAAACAATAATAGTTCCATTCATTAACATAACATAACCCAACAACACTCATCCCGAGTGACCCAATCTAGGAGACCACATCATTTCAATACCCATGAACCGTCTCATATTCACCTTAGGCGCTCAATAGCATAGACAACTGGTACACCCATTCTGCAAGCCTTTTCATGAATTCGGAGCTACTTATTCCCTTCCTCCAGTACCTCACCGCATACCCAATAATAACATAGAACATTCCAAGTCCTTAGGCACTGTACTCAAATTCTTGAACCCATAAGGACCACTGTTCAGAGTCACCCACTTTGTTTTGGTCCCGAGTATAAGCCAAACTCTAGCGCTCTGCCAGCACGTGAAGATCCTATCAAAGAAGCACCCAACTGAATTCTTTCCCCTTGTACATTACTTCCACCAGAAGCAGAAACTCTGAGTCTTCTTAAAACTGAACAAAAATCGATAAGGCCCAAGTATAGCACACATTCCTCCAATCCGTTTCTCAATTTACCACTGATGTTTTCTTTCCTTAGTCGTAATAACCCACCAATATGCCGATAACCAGAAACCTCACAAGTAGGCAACCATGAAATCCAATCTTAGATGGTGGGGCTCTCCCACTTAGCTTGAAGCTACAATTACATAACCCCGGAACCCACTAATTTTCCTCCTTCCTCAAAGACATGAGCCCGCACAATCAACCTGCCAAATTTCTCGAAATCCTCCTGTTAAACATTTCATGGCTACTCTGAATCACTAGCCACATGCACATATTCGACCTATTCTTAAATAGTTAGTAGAAATTCTTCGTAGGAGATTCGTCAACACCACGCAACCGCTAACCTGCTCACAGGAGATAACCCACATGTGGAAACTCCATGCCGACATCATCCAGTGTCACTGTACTGAGTACCATTACTATGAAATCAGTAACCCATCCCGAGTCTGCGCTCATTCACCAGCTGTACAAGTTCCTTCACTTCTTATGGACATCAACTAAAGGTGCGACAATAAATTCCAATCCAAAGTCATGTTGTATCCTTCTTCATATCATGCAACTCCTTTCCGTCGTATCCAACCCTTCTCTGTATAGCAGCCAATCTTCCAAATTAAGCCCGTAGACCGAGTCACTGTCCACCATGAATCCCAAATCATTCTAAACTTTCTCAAGGCATGTAGTCAGCATACCATAAAACCCATATACTGCTCTGCCACTCTCCCACTTTGGTCAAACCCTCTCCTTTAAGCAACTACTCGAGTTCTATTTCTCACACTTGGCCTTCTATAATTTTAACCACTGCAAGACACCTCCCACATGTTCTTCCTCATCCATCGCTGCCCAATTGTTGCCTTAAATAAAAATCTATCTCTGTAGCACTTGAACTAATCTATTGCTACCAACTCTAAACCTTTTCGAAAATCATCTTTCTGGAGCCATCAATAGTAGAAACACCGATTTGATTCCGAAATCGCTACACCCCGTTATTTTTGATAACCACTTCTCCAGCACCATTTCAAAATACCCCGCCCCGAAGGAGAATTGAAGAAGACCACAACATCGAAAAACTTAACACATCCAATCCAGGACGATGACACGACATCACAGATGAAAATTCCCCCATATTCTAAAATACCAAGTCTCATTACTCCATCAATCCAACCTGAACATTCTTAGTCCGATTGCCTTTACTCTGCCGGAACTAAATACTAAACCTCTAAGCCGTGAAATGAGAAGTCCTTCTATCATGTCATTTACTGCCACAATCCATAGATAAGCACCCTACCATTACACCAACACTATGCGATAGCAACGTACGAATCATCATAACAATCAGTACCAAATCTCAAACCATAGGCAATACTGATACTGAGCTGAAATGACAGAGCGACCTTTCGCAAGGCGATGACAATAGCCCAATCCAATACGCAGGGAGAAGCATCCTACACCACCTTTGCAGTACCATTAAAATTCCTCGATTCCAAATCTATAACAAGTGCTTCACATCGCACAAGATTGAATAGGAAGGAAATGAAGGCATAAGCCTCAAAGGAATCAAATCGTACGATGAGGAATCAAGAAGGGAAGTGCTCCTTACAGTCCTGTAGCCTCTCGAAGATAAGTACAGACGTCTCCTTACCGATCCGCAAGACGTTACCAGACTCGCTCATGACTCGTGAGACCTAAGTGAACCTAGTGCTCTGATTCTATACTGTCACGACCCAAAATCCATTAAAGGTAGAGATGGCATCGGACACCGCCGTCAGGCAAGACAAAAATGACTCATGAGACCTAAGTGAACCTAGTGCTCTGATTCTATGTTGTCACGACCCAAATCCATTAAAGGTCGTGATGGCGCCGGACACCGCCGTCAGGCAAGCCAAAAATAAATACTTGATTTGGTTCTCATTTTCATATTTTTGAAATCATAGTTTCCTTCGATTAAATAGTAAAAGATGAAATTCACGGTGTAAATAATAATATTCTTATCAATTTCAATACAGAACAACCCATAATCACCCCAAAACTCGGTGTCACAAGTGCATGAGCATCAACTAAGAAGTAAAAAATAAAGTACAACATCTGTCCAGAATACAACTTAGATAGGATAAATACAAATAACTCTGAAGGATACTCTGTTGGCTGCGGGTCGTAATATGGAAGGCAGCTCACATAAATCCCCGCGTGCACACACGTCTCTGCTCTCACAAGGCCACTAGTCACATATGTACCTGTACACAAATGTGCAGCAAGTGTAGTATGAGTATGTAATCAACGTGTACACAGTAAGTATCTAGCCTAACCCCGGAGAAGTAGTGATGAGGGGTCGATATCGACACTCACTAGTGGTCCGACAGTATCAAGTACAGTAAAGAGGTAAGTAAATATGAGGCAGAGTAAATAAGTGAGATAAACAAGTATAAATCACATGGTACAAATCCCTCTCTTTATGAGGAACTCAAACTCTCCATTAGAGATTCCCTCCTTAACCGGAGCATATATATATATATATATATATATATATATATATATATATATATAGATATAATGGATCTCATTAGATAGATAGTCATAACTCAAATCGGGAAAACTCACAGATACACCGGCTTCTTGCCAAAGATTACGTACGATTCCATGAGGATATGATATAGGAAATGTCGAGGCGTACGACCCGATCCAACATAAAAATTTAAACTGTGTATTGCTGAGGATCGAATGGCGCAAACTATAGATGCATCTATTAAATTGTCGAGGCAAACGGCCCGCTCCTATGAGAGTGTGGTACATAAATCCTGCCGAGGAGAACAACCTCATCCCATAAGAGTGAAATACATAATCCTGCCGAGGCGAACGACCCGATCCCATAAGAGTGAAATACATAATACTTTGGAGGCGAACGACTCGATCCCATAACAGTGAAATACATAATCTTGCTGAGGCGAACGGCCCAATCCCATTAGAATAAGAAGCTTTGATGGGTCCTTTATCCCACTCACGAATAAATGCGTGAGTTATAATTTCTTTAATAAAAAACCTTTCATGAAGTATATATATCACGGAAACATGCTGTAAGAGGAGTAGAATTATTCAGTGACTAATCATGAACTCGTGAAGTCTCTACAATAACAAGTCTAGTCTCAAGTAGTAATATAAAATAGAGGAATTTAATAGGCGATAGACTGCTCAAATAATACAGCTATAACATGATGTGAACCTAAGCCTACCTGGACAATAACATGAATGTAGCTACGTATAGGCTTTCATCACCTCGCGTGTATGTAGCCCCCACAACAAGTAGCACACATCAATATACAACACGTAGGGGTAATTTTCCCCTCACAGAGTTAGACAAGAGACTTACCTCACTCCGACGTTCCAAAACCGGCTCCAACACCGCCCTAACACCTCCAACCGGTGACCACCGATCCAAAACTAGTCAAATATGATGCAACCCAATCAAAATATACTCTAATACTCATAATTAATCAATTTATAAAAATTTCCAACTCCGCTCAAAAAATCGATAAAGCAACCCTCAGGCCTACGTGCTCGGATTCCAAATATTTTCGAAGATAAAATTTACCCATAACACCACGAACTCAAATATATAATTTTTTCCAAATTCCATGTCCAATTTTGTGGTCAAAATCTAAAAATACCAATTTCTAGGGTTTTTTCTTCAAAATCCCAAATTTCTACAAATTTTAATTCTTAAATCTTTATACAAACAATGTATTTAACCTATAATAAATGAAAATCACTTACCGTTTGTTGCTTGATGAAACCCTCCCTTTGAAGTTCTCCAAAATCGCCCTAGCCAAGTGAAAAATGGAAGAAAATGGGCCAAGTCCCATCTTCAAAACAATCTGCCCAGTCGACCGTCCGCATCTGCGGTACACCAGCCACACCTGCGAAAAATCCATTGCAGGTGCGGTTCCCTCCAAGCTAGGCGAAATCCGTTTCTGCGGTCCTTCACGTGCTTCTGCGCCTTCACATATTCACATATGCGGATGCCCTTCTGCTTCTGCGACCCAGCTGCCCCTCTCGTATTCTCGCACTTGCGACACTTTACCGTATCTGCGACCTCGTAGGTGCGGACAACCCTTCGCACCTGCGATTACTGCCCTGCTCCTCCCAAACTGCACCTGCGGCCATTTCCTTGCCTCTGCAGTCACGCACTTGCGGTCAAACGTGTGTAGGTGCGATTACACCAGAACTGGTGCACTTCAGCTAGTCCTTAAGTCCAAAAACATGCTTTGTTAACCATCCGGGACCCACCCGAGGCTCCCGGAACCTTAACCAAATATACCAACATGTCCCAAAACACATTATGAACTTAGTAGAGCCTTTAAATCACATCAAACAATGCTATAACCATGCATCACACTCCAATCCAAGCTTAATAAACTTTTAAACTTCAAACTTCTACATCGATGTCGAAACCTATTAAATCACGTCTGATTGACCTCACATTTTGCACACAAGTCACATTCGACATTACGGACCTATTCTAACTTCCGGAATCGGAATCCTACCCCGATATCAAAAGGTACACTCCTGGTCAAACTTCTCAAAAACTTTCAAATTTCTAACTTTTGCCAAATGACCCCAAAATGACCTACGGACCTCCAAATCCACATTTGGATGCTCTCCCAATACCAGAATCTCCATACGGAGCTATTTCCAAACTCGCAATCGCAAAAGGACATCAATAAAATTGAAATGCACTTCAATCAAAATTTAGGAAATTCTTCTAAAAATGCCAACTTCCATAATAGGCGCCGAATTGCTTCTGGGTCTTCCAAAACTTGATCTGGATACACGTCCAAGTCCAAAAATCATTATATGAACCTGTTGGAACCTACTAGTTCCAATCTCGAGGTCGTTTACTCAAAAATCAAACCTTAATCAATTCTTCCAACTTAAAGCTTCCGAGATGAGAGTTTTCTTTCCAAATCAACTCTGAACTTCTTGAAATTCAATTCCGACCACGCGCACAAGTCATAATACCTGAAGTGAAACTACCCAAGGCCTCAAACCGCCGAACGATGCGCTAGAGCACAAAACAACCGGTCGGGTCATTACACTTTATCTCTGTTATTACTTGATTATTTGGATTCCAAGATAGATTTACCTTCGTGGAATTATTTTCTCCTATTCTATTGAGTTATTGATAACATAACAGATTGACATAAAAGGAAGTTACTATCATGCATTATTTTATTTGATTCTTGATAAATTTCTCTTGAACATGTTATTGGCAACAAACATGGGTACGATATATGTGGTGGTACGAGGTCTTTGCCGTGCGGTTATGATATATATTGTGGCACGAGTTTTCTGCTGTGCAAGTGAGACTTATATTGTGGCACGAGGTCTTTGCCGTGCGAGTGAGATTTATATTGTGGCACAAGGTCTTTCCCATGCGAGGATGATTGATAATGTGGTCATATGGTTCCGTGTGTGTGTGATTCTATTTGACGACTTATTGTTGAAACGGGATCTTTATTTGTTCTAAATGGTTATCGCTTAATTTGATGAGATTACAGTTACTTCTTTCTGTTATTATTCCTTTTTGCATGTTTTTGATATTTTGCACAGGTTATTTGATTAGTGAGTGTCTTCACTTTAACCGCATCACTACTCTACCAAGGTCGTTCTTGATACTTATTGGGTACCGACAGTGGCGTACTCATACTACACTTTTACATATATTTTGTGCATATCCAGGTGTTGGAGATAGCAGATCTAGGCAGTGAGAGTTTTCTTTGAACGTGAAGATTCAAGGTAGAGCTGATTGGATCATCGCAGTCCCTTAAAGTCCATTCCTTACATTTGTATTGTCAATTCTCTGTCCGAACAGTATTGTGTTTGAGTTATTTCTACGTATTTAGTTAGAGTTTGTGACTCTATACTACTTAGTCTTGGGGATTTATTATGATTTTCATTGTGTTGGCCTGTATCACTTTTACTTTCAAATAGTAATCTCTGATTTGTAATATCATATTTTATTGGTTTGACTATTATAAATGATCGGCTTACCTAGTTTTAGAGACTAGCTGCCATCACGATCCTTAAAGTGGGATTTTGGGTCGTGACAAGTTGATATTAGAGCTCTAGGTTTTTAGGTTCTACGAGTCACGAGCAAGTTTAGTAGAGTCTTGCGAATCGGTACAGAGATGTTTGTACTTATCTTCAAGAGGCTACGAAACTAATAGGAAGTTTCACCTCTTTGATTTCTATCGTACGGATGTTGATTTTAGAGTTTGAGCCTTTGTCCTTCTATTCTCTCACAGATAGTGAGGACACAGGCTGCAGTTATTAATGACGCTTCCCCCAGGGCCGGTGTTTCTAGGGCACTGGTAGAGGCCTAGGAGGAGCACGTGCTACAGCTAGAGCACCAGTTAGGGAGCCACCGGTAGCTCCAGTTGGGGAGCAGGCACCCGAGGCGACTGTTGCTGCCCCTAAACTTCAGGAGACTTTGGCACATTACCTGAGCATGATTGGTACCTTGGCTCAGGCGGGATTTATTTCAGTTGCGCACCAGCTACTTCACAGTCTGGGGAGGAGCTCAGACTCCCGCCGCCCGTACTCTAGAGCAGCGAGCTCATGTTGATTAGACTCCAAGTATTATGCCGATACAACCCGTGATTACGATCCAGTCTGAGGTCAGGCCAGTGACATCGGAGGACGACCAAAAAAGGTTAGAGAGGTTCAAGAAGTATTATCCTCCTACTTGTAGTGGTGTAGCTTCTGAAGATGCGCATGGTTGTCTAGACCAGTGTTACCGTATTCTATGCATTATGTGTATAGTAGAGTTGAGTGGTGTAATGACCTGATCGGTCATTTTGAGCTTTATTGTTCCGTTCAGTAGTTCGAGGTCTTAAGTGGCTTCATATTGTGTATTGATTTGGAAAAATGTTCGTTTTAGAAGCTTAAGTGGAAAATATTTACCGAGGTTTGAATTTTGTGAAAACAATCCCGGAATGGTATTGTGATGGCTCCGATAGGTTTGTATTTATATTTTTTACTTGGTGGTATGCTCGGAATTTAATTTGGATATCCCTAGGATGACTTAGCTTGCTTTTCTAAAAGTTAGCAATTTGAAGGTTTAGAAATTTATTAGATTTGATTATGCTTTGAGTTTATCGCTTTCAGGTTTAGATTTTTATTTTGGGACTTGGAATAGGTTCGCTTTGCTATTTGGAACTTATCCGAAAATTTAGTATAATTTGGAGTTGGTTTGATAGGATTCAAATACTTGGTTGCAATTCTAGAGGTTCTTGAGTGTTGTTTATAAATATTGGACGTTTGATTCGTGGTTATATATGTTATTTTAGTGTTTGGATCACGCGAGAGAGTTTGTATGATGTATTTAGATTTGTGTTGATGTTTGGTGTGGAGCCCTGAGGGTTTGGATGAGTTTCGAACGCGTTTCAGAGTGTTTGAAAGAGTTTCAATTTTGCTGGTTTTTGGACAAGTGCTCCAGGTCTCGCAAATGCGAGATTTGGTACGCTTTTGCGATCTTCGCATTTGCGAGGTGGGGTATCGCATTTGTGAGATTTTCTAGGAACTGGTAGGTTTGCATTTGCGAACACTATGTTCGCTTTTGCGATGGGGGCTGCCTGGGCTAACTAGATCGCATTTGCGATCTCAGGATCGCTTTTGCGAAGGGCCTGACTTCGCAAATGTGAAGTCAAGGTCGCATTTGCAACATTACCTGTGTTCATCAGGCACCGCATTTGAGATGGATTGTCCACATTTGTGAGGGTTCACAATTGCGAATACAATGTCGCAATTTCAACATCTGCACTTGAACAAAAGGGCTGGATAGATGGTATTTGGCTTCATTGTTTCATCTGTTGAAACCCTATATTTGGTAGGAGGCGATTTCGAGGAGGGATTTAAAAGATAGAACCATTGGGTAAGAGATTGTGATAAATTTGCAATTATATTACATGATTATTTATGTGGTTTAACATCTAAATCATAAGATTTGAAGGAAACGTTTGGGGATATGTTTTTTTATATTTTGAAAAATAAAAATTTGAGATTTGAAAGTCCAAATGGACTAGGATTTGCAAACAAAACACATATATGTACTCGTGGAGTTATAGGTAATCAAGATCTATCACTAGACTCGGGTTTTGACCAGGCAAGCATTGGGTTGACTTTTGTTACTTTTTGGGTATTGTGCAAAGATCTTAACTTTATTTATCGAAATTAGTTTTCTTGCATTATTTGATGTTATTAAGTCGATTTTATTTAGATATGAGCCGAGCGGAGGTGAATTTTAAAGAAAAATCTATTTTTGAGTGTTTCTTTGTCCTAGTTGAGGTAAATATCTTGCCTAACATTTTTTGGAGAAACTTTCCCGTAGGATTGGATTTAATTGCACTATTTGAATTATGTGGAAGACGTGTACAAGAGGTGACGAGTGTGCACACGGCCTCATATGTGAAAGTTGAACGGTTTAGACTTTTAGGCTTCTTTCATGCATTCGACCGAAGTTGTCATATCATGTTACATCTGCTATTGTTATGTTTACTCTTCCATGATATCTTATAAGCTGTCAAGTTGACTCTTATATAGTATAATTGAAGTTGTGATCTCTTTTATTGTCACGTTACCTATTTTACTATTGAGTTATTCTTATTTGAAATTTTCATTACATGTCACCACTTATATTGTTGATTTATTCCTATTTGAAGTTGTCATTACATATTATCTCTCTCATTGTTGAGTTATTCGTATTTAGAGTTATTATTACATGTTATGTCTTTATTGTTAAGCTTATTCTTCTGTTTCATTGTATTGTTGAAATCCTTGTGTTAATTTAATTGTCCTACTCCCGTATTATTATTGTTGTTGTACTCAGTGTTGTTGAGTCGTGGGTTATGTATTGTTGTGGTATTAGAATTGCTGTTATGAAAATGTTGTGGCATATGGGCACATGTGATGCGAGTTGTTATGTTGTGTTGTTGTGTTTTTGGCACATGTGGAATTACTAAAAGGATTGTAGGGGTCTTTGCACGTGAGTTGTCCGTGCTATTATTATTATTGATATTTGCCCATGCGCCGAGACAAGACGAGCTATATATGTTGGGTTTGCGCACATGGCAAGACAAGGTGGGATAATTATTGATGAGCGTGTGGCGAGACAAGATGGGCATATACTTTATTTTTGCGTATGCGGCGAGACAAGGTGGACTATGTCGGGGATGATTTGTGATGGCCTGGGGGCATTGTTATTGACGATATTTGTGTAGTGGTGTGACCTTCTTGTGTGTGTCATGCGTATTACGTGCTTTGATGTGTTGTTCCCAATGTTACTATGTGTCTCTGATTTTACTTGTTGGCTTGAGGTGTGATAATACACTTGCACAAGCATACATCATAACATGTCACCTATATCAGTCCAGGAGTATGAATATTAATGGTTATTGATCATGTACACGTGTTCTTGTATACATGCCTTCTGTGTATGGATTGGACTGGTGGCATGTGAGTTGTCCATGCGGATATGAGATATCATTACTATTGGCACATGAGCTATCCGTGCAGATATGAGATATTGTTACTAGTGGCACGTGAGTTGTCCGTGCAGATCTGAGGTATTAATGGTATTGGCACGTGAGTTGTCCGTGCATCATACGAGTAATCCGTACGGTTGTTATTGGTAATGCGGTTACAAGATGCTATGTAATTATGATTCATGATTTGCGACTCGTGATTTGTGATAACGAGGCATAGTACCTCATGTTGATTCTTGTGTAGACCTTGCGATAGAATGATTGTTTACTTGGTTGTCATCTGTTTTCCTTAATTGATTTCACTGGTACTTTAACTGTGTTCTGATTACTTGCTGCATTATCACCTGTTTACTTGTTGTTGCTACTTGTTGTTTCTACTTTTCATTGTGTGCGTTCTATTGTTATTCTTTCCATGTTTGGCTTTACATTGATATTTGTTTCTATGTTAGCTTTATATTAACATTTTTGCATAGGATATTATGTATGGTAGGTGTCTTGATCTGACCTCGTCACTACTCCACCAAAGGTTAGTCTTGATACTTACTGGGTATTGTTGTGGTATACTCATGTTATGCTTCTACATATTGTTTTACAGATCGAGGTACCTCGGAGGGTACCATGCATTAGTTAGATGCTTGTGGTTTGCTTCAGAGATTTCAAGGTAGACCTACCGGTGCATTCGCAGGCCTCGAAGTCACCTTCTGTTGTTTTGAATTTCTACTATTTATATTCGCTCCGAAACAATATTGTATTTAGAGATTTTAGTTTACTCAGTAGATCTTATGACTCTGTACTACCGGTTTTGGGATTGTACGATTAAATACTCATTTGAGTGATGTTCTGTCATTTACTAGATATATTTAATAATTAAATGGTTTAACTATGTTAAAATTCAGCATGTGTTAGGCTTACCTAGTCTTATTGACTAAGTGCCATCACAATATCGTAAGGTGAGAATTTAGGATGGTGATAAGTTGGTATCAGAGTTCTAGGTTCATAGGTGCTACGAGTCATAAGAATGTTTAGTAAGGTCTTGTTGATCGGTACCAAGAAATCTTTACTTATCTTTGATAGGCTACAAAACTATTAGGAAAACATCACCTATTTCATTCATATCGTGCAGATTTATTGATTTTAGAGTTTGAGCCCTTGTCATTCTATTCTCTTATAGATGGTGAGGACTTGAGATACAGTTACTGATGATTATGCCCGTAGAGCCAGAGTTACTAGGGGCTGGGGTAGAGGCAGAGGCTGAAGAGGAGCATGTGCCTCAAGTAGAGCACCTGCAGAGTAGCAGTTGAGGAGCCACTAGTAGCTCCGATTTTGGGATAGGCACCGGAGGAGCCTTTTGCTACCCCTAGACTTCATGAGACTTTCGTGCAGTTCCTGAGCATGTTTGGTACATTGGCTCAAGCGTGGTTGATTCTAGTTGTATCAGCTACTTCACAGACTTGGGGGGGGGGAGCTCAGACTTGTGCCGCCCGTACTCCAAAGAAGCGGACTCGTGTTGGTCATGCTCCGAGTGTTATGCCAGTACAACCCGTCATCACAATTCAGCCTGAGGTCAGGCCAGAGGCATCTAAAGAGGAGCAGAAAAGGCTTGAGAGGTTCAAGAAGTATGACCCTCCTACTTTCAGTGGTGCAGTTACTAAGGATACACATGGTTTTCTGGATAAGTGCCACATTATTCCGCACCATGGGCATTGTGGAGGTGAGCGAAGTAGTCTTTACTACATTTCAACTATCAGGGGCAGCATATAGGTGGTGGCAGGCTTATGAGAAGGGGAGGCCAGCTGATGCAATGCCACTCACTTGGACTCAGTTCTCAGAGATATTTTTGAGGGAGTTTGTTTCCTAGACCCCCCGGGATGTGTGGTGCATAGATTACGAGTAGCTGCATCAGGGTACTATGACAGTGTCAGAGTATGCCATCTGATTTAGTGAGTTGTTCTGACATGCTCCTGCCTTGGTTTATATAATCAGAGAGTGGGTCCACAGATTTATCGAGGGGCTCATTTATGGTATTAGAGTCAGCATGGCCTGAACGTTGGAGATGGATACTCCGTTTCAGCAGTTTGTAGAGATTGCTTGGAGGATGGCGGGTATGTGGGGACAAGAGAGGGAGGATGGGGATGCTAAGAGACCTCGTAGACCGGGAGGATTTACTAATCCATATTTTGGAGGCAGGGCATGTTATGATAGAGGTTTTTTGGGTCATCCAGTTCAGTCTGTACTTCATGCTTCATATGGTGCTTAAGATATCCATGGTTCCCAGAGTACCCATTCCAAACAGCTTCCATAGCCACGTCGGCGGAGAGATTTCTCTGCGTGTGGGGATACGAGGCACATGATAAGAGATTTCCCTAGACTCCAGGTGGGTGTACCACAACAGAGTATTCATGCTATGGGTTCCTCTCCAGTTTCCACTACACCTACACCGCCAGCTAGGGGTGGAGGTCAAGCGGGTAGAAGTCGTCCTAGAGGGGGAGGCTAGACACATTGTTATACTTTTCCTAGTTGGACTAAGGCTGTTGTACTAGATGATGTCAATACAAGTATGGTTTTGGTTGGTTATAGAGGCTCAATGTATTATTTCGATCCGGTCCCATTTATTGGTAAGATTCATCCTACCTTGCTTCATACATGGTTGTGTTTCATGATTCTTGTACTCTATTTATGAGTTCACGCAGTTGGGGGATTCTATTGTGATAGCTCGTGTCCATCATTTTGGTTTGGTCTCTATTGAGGGTCATGAGGCTTGTGTTAACGTTTTATTAGTTAATACAATAGGTTTTGATATGATTTCTGGATGGTTTGGCCCCGACGTGTGAATTGGGTGCTCTATAGGTGTGGGAAGTCTGTTGCGTGTCGCGCTTTTGTTCTATGAGATTGAGTTAGTAGAATTTATTTAGTTCTCGGGATATTTATCTTACTTGTGATTCAGAGTGGAGGATGGGAACCTTGTGTTCTTTGTGGATAGTTGTCTTTTTACCAGGCTAGGTATTGTAGTAGGGTTATGTTAGGATGAGATCCGTTATGGTTATTACATGTGTTTTTCTTCTTCCTTATGGGAAGGATTCGTAGTATAGTAATGATGGGGAGTTGTACCTGTTGGACTTGTTTGATAGTTCTCTCATGTGTTTCTCATTCCATATTTAGTCATATTCGAGTTGTGTTTGTTAGGTTTGGATTGCGATGTATGTGCCTAGGTGGCGTTTGGTGTGGCTTGTTGGTCGGGTGAGTAGTTATGAGTTTCACATTTTTCTTGAATCATTGTCAGTGTTGTGAAGGTTTGGAACATGGTTCTAGTCGATATGAGGCTATTTATCTGTACCGGGTTTGGTAATGGGCAGCTATTGGGGTCAGAGTTATTGCTATTAGCATATGTGTGTTGTGTTATGTCGTGTGGTTATATCTTGTGGATGTATACATGAGCTATTGAAACTATCTGAGGATTATGCAGTGTTTTTATGTGAGAATACGTGGTGGATGTTGAAATTTGGTTCTAAGGCTTATCAGCTTGAGTGGAAGGAATGATCTCCAGTTGAGATGTTATTGTTGGGTTTATGTGGATTTGGGTGATATGGGATCACTCGTGTGTGTGTATGATGACTTTATACAATGATTTGATGGCTTTGGGATGACTCTTGGCACGTTCGAGGACAAATATCTTTTAAGAGAGGGAGAATGTAACGACCTGACCGATTATTTTGAGCTTTAGCATTCCGTTCAGTGGTTCGAGTCTTGAGTGACTTCATATTGTGTATTATACCTTGCGTGTATGGTCAGTTTTGATTTTTTGAGTGTTCCGAGATTGATTTGGAAGAATATTTTTCGTTTTAGATGCTTAAGTTGGAAATATTGACCGAGGTTTGACTTTCGTGAAAATGACCCCGCAATGATATTTTGATGGCTATGATAGGTTTGTATTGAGATATTGGACCTAGGCGTATGCCCGAGATAAAATTTGGAGGTTACTAGGTTGACTTGGCTTGCTTTGCCGAAAGTTGACAATTTGAAGGTTTAAAAATTTCTTAGGTTTGATCATGGTTTGACTTTATGCTATCGGGTTCGAATTTTGATTTTGGGACTTGGAATAGGTTCGTTTTTCTATTTTGAACTTGTATGCAAAATTTGATGTAATTTGGAGTTGGTTTGATAGGATTCAGATACTTGGTTCCAATTCTATAGGTACTTGAGTTTTCTTTTGAAATTCATTAGGTTGTTATGTCTGATTCATGGTTCTAGATGTTATTTTGGTGTTTTGATCGTGCGAGTAAGTTCGTATGATATATTTAGACTTGTGTTGATGTTTGGTGTGGAGCCTCGAGGGCTCGGGGTGAGTTTCAGACGTGTTTCAAAGTGTTTAAAAGAGTTTCGGTTTTGCTGGTTTTTGGACATGTACTTCAGGTCTCGCTAATGTGTGATTTGACACGCATTTGCTATCTTCGCATTTGCGAGATTTGCTGGGAACTGGCAGGTCTGCATTTGCGAACACTTTGTTCGCTTTTACGATAGGGAGGGGGGGTTAGGCTAGCTAGATCGCATTTGCGATCTCAGGATCGCTTTTGCGAAGGGCCTTACTTCACAAATGCGAAGTCAGGGTTGCATTTGCAACATTCTCTAATTCATCATGTGCCACAATTGTGATGGATTGTCCGCATTTGTGAGTGTTCGCAATTGCGAAGCCATTGTTGTAATTGCGACATCTGCACCTGAACAAAAGGGATGGACAGACGATATTAGGCATCATTTTTCATATTTTGGAACCCAATACTCGGTAGGAAGCGATTTTGAGGAAGGATTTTTACATACTACCATTGGATAAGTGATTTCACATACAACCATTGGATAAGTGATTTTGATCAATTTTCAATTATATTACATGATTATTTATGAGGTTTATCATATAAATTAGAAGATTTGAAGGGAAAGTTTGGGGATTTTGTTTCTATGTTTTAAAAAATAAATATTTGAGATTTGAGAGTCAAAATGGACGCGAATCTACGCTTTGTCTCAAGTTTTGACCGGGCGGGCCTGGGGTTGACTTTTTGTTGCCCTTTTAGAAATTGTATAAAGATCTTAATTTTAATTATCGAAATTTATTTCTTTTGTATTATTTGATATTATTAAGTCGATTCTGGTTAGATTTGAGCTGAACGAAGGTGAATTTTAAAGAAAAAACTATTTTTAAGTGTTGATTTAGCATAGTTGAGGTAAGTATCGTGCCTAACTTTGTGTGGGGAAAACTTCCCACAGGATTGGTTTTAATTGCACTGTATGAATAATGTGGAAGATGTGTACACGAGGTGACGAGTGTGGACACGACCTCATATATGAAAGTTGATCGGTTTAGACTCTTAGGCATCTTTCATGCATTTGACCGATGTTGTCATATCATGTTACATCTTCCATTGTGAAGTTTACTCTTCCATGCTATCTTATAAGTTGTCAAGTTGACTCTTAAATACTTTAATTGAAGTTATTATCTCTTTTATTGTCACGTTGTCTCTTTTATTGGTGAGTTATTCTTATTTGAAGTTCTCATTACAAGTCACCCCTTTTATTGTTGATTTATCCCTATTTGAATTTTTCTTTACATATTATCCCTCTCATTGTTGAGTTATTATCCCTCTCATTTTTGAGTTATTATCCCTCTTCATTGTTAAGCTTATTTTTCTATTTCATTTTGTTGTTGAAATTCTTGTGTTGATTTACTTGTCGTACTCCTATGTTACTATTGTTGTTGTTGTTGTACTCAGTGTTGTTGAGCCGTGGGTTATGTATTGTCGTGGTATTGGAATTGATGTTATGGAAATTGTGTGGCGAGTCATTATGTTGTGTTGTTGTGATTTTGGCACATGTGGAATTACTGAGAGCACTGTCGGGGTGTTTGTACGTGAGTTGTCCGTGCTACTACTACTACTATTATTATTATTATTATTATTATTATTATTATTATTATTATTATTATTATTATTATTATTATTATTATTATTATTGATATTTACACATGCGGCGAGACAAGGCGGGCTATATATGTTAGGTTTGTGCATGTGGAGAGACAAGGTGGGATAAATATTGATGCGCGTGTGGCGAGACAAGGAGGGCATATACTTTGTTATTGCGTACGCGGCGAGATAAGGCGGGCTATGTCGGGGATGATTTATGATCTCCTAGGGGCATTTTTATTGACGATATTTATGTAGTGGTGTGACTTTCTTGTGTGTGTCATGCGTATCACAAATTTTGATGTGTTGTTCCCAATGTGTTACTCGATGTCTCTGATTTTACTTGTTGACTTGAGATGTGATAGTAAACTTGCACAAGCATACATCGTAGCATGTCACCTATATTAGTCCAAGAGTATGAATATTGATGGTTATTGATCATGTACTCGTGTTCTTGTATACCTTCCTTCTGTGTGTGGATTCTCGTGGCACGTGAGTTATTGCTGTGGATATGAGATATCATTACTATTAGCACGTGACCTGTCCGTGTAGATATAAGATATTGTTACTAGTAGCACGTGAGTTATCCGTACAGAACTGAGGTATTTATGGTATTGGCATGTGAGTTGTCCGTACAACACGTGAGTTATCTGTGCGATTATGATTGGTAATGTAGGCACGAGATGCCATGTGATTATGATTCGTGATTTAGGATTAGAAGGAGTAGTACCTCAGGGTGATTCTTGTGTAGACCTTGTGATAGAACGGTTAATTATTTGGTTGTCAAATGTTTTCCTTAATTGGTTTCACTAGTACTTTAACTATGTTCTGATTACTTGCTGCATTATTACATGTTTACTTCTTGTTTCTACTTGTTTTTTCTACTTTTCCTTGCTAGCTTTATTGTTATTCTTTCCATGTTTGGCTTTACATTGATATTTGTTCCTTTGTTAGCTTTATATTAACATTTTTGCACGAGATATTATGTATAGTAGGTGTCTTGACCTGACCATGTTACTACTCCACTTAGGTTAGCCTTGATACTTACTAGGTACCATTGTGGTGTACCCATGCTACAGTTTTACACATTTTTGTGCAGATCCAGGTACCTCAGAGCGTGTCGGGCATTAGTTAACTGCTTGTGGTTTATCGCGAAGATTTCAAGGTATACCTACCAGTGTGTTCGTAGCCTTCTAAGTCACCTTATATTGTCTGTCATTTCTATTATTTTTATTCATTGCGGAACTGTATTGTATTTATAGATTTTAGTGTACTCAGTAAGGCTTATGACTCTGTACTATCGGTTTTGGGATTGTATGATTAAATACTCATTTCAGTGATGTTCTGTCATTTACTAGATATATTTGATAATTAAATAGTTTAAATCTATTAATAACTCAGCTTGTGTTAGGCTTCCTATTCGTAAGGACTAGTAGGGTCGCCCTTACTACTTTTCAGCTGACGGGGTCGGCATATAGATGGTGGCAGGTTTATGAGGAGAGTAGACCATCTTGCACAGTGCCACTTACTTGGTCTCCGTTCACTGATCTGATTTTGAGGGAGTTCATTCCACAAGCCCTCAGGGATGCATTGCGCACCGAGTTCGAGTAGTTACGCCAGAGGACTATGATTGTTTCCAAGTATGCTATGAGGTTTGCTGATTATCTCATCATGCATCTGCTTTGGTTTTCACTATTAGAGAGAGAGTCTGAATATTTATTGAGGGAATCCATTATGGTCTTGAATTTGGGATGGCAAAGGAGTTGGAGACTGATACTCCATTTGAGCAGATTATGGAGATCGCTATGAGGTTGGAGCATATCCGCAGTCTAGAGAGGGAGAATAGGGAGGCTAAGAAGCCTTGTGGACCTCGAGAATATACTGATCCCTATTTTGGGGGCAGGGCGCATCATGGTAGAGGTTTTGTTGGTCAGCCAGTTCAGTCTACGCTTCAGGCTTCACGTGGTGCTTCATTATCCATGGGTCCCAAAGCACTCATTCCGGACAGCTCCCACAGCCGCGTGAGCAGAGATGTTTCTTTGGGAGTTGGGATGTTAGGCACATGGTGAGAGATTGTCCCAGATTCTGGGAGGGTGTGC
>AWOL01S0021235.1:0-12871 GCA_000715115.1 Nicotiana otophora
TTCTTTATGTCTGCAAAGATTGAAATGCCTTAGCATGAAATAGTTAGGTCATGTTCGGTGGTTTGAACATGCCTTGCCTTCGATATTTTTTGTTTAAGGCATCGTGGGGGTTCGGTATGACCAGAACCTTTCCCTAAAGTACTTATAATGTTTTCGATTATAGTTTGCCGAGGGTAGCCTTTAGAACCAGTTAAGAAATGTTTCAAGGCTTTATTTTTTGTTACGGGTCTCGGACGTCTCCGAGCCATTTTAATATGGCCGTAGCCTTTTTAGTTCGAGTATTGCCCAATGGTCTTATTATCCTGCGTTATCCGAGATTACCTAATATAATAGTCCCCGAGTGGGATGGTCATAGCCTTTCAGGTTCGAGCGCTGCCTAATAGGTCATGCGCCCACGGGTTTCGATAGCTCGAGCCGTCTGAGTTTGTCTTTGGACGACAGTCCCCGAGTAAGATCGATCCTTTGAACCCGGATAAAGGCGGCCCTTGGGCTAGAGATTTTTAGGCGATCGAATGTAGGAAATTCCTTAAGAGAAAAAGATTTTTAATGGACAAGATATTTATCTGCAAGATAGAAACTTTATTTTATTTATGTGCGTAATATATACAATTACACATGCGTACAAGCTTTATGTTAAGGCTTGAGCAGTCTATGAGGGCACGATTCATTCGACCGTTTGTCCCTTACAGTAAATCTTATCAATCGAGTCGATGCTATTCGATCATAAAGTTTCTTTCCTTGCTAAAGTCATTGTCCGAGGGTGATGCCCCCTAGTGTTCGATGCCGATCATAGAGAGGCCTCAAATGCTATTGTCATGATCTTCGATACCGGTTCGTAACCGTCCTTCAATTCTAAGTTAGCACAATTTACTGTTGCCTCATTAAAAACCTTGTCGAAAAACCGATTTGGGATAAAATCGGTTCAAGGGGAAAAGAGTGCAACGCCTGCTTTCAGGCTTACAAATTGTGTCGTTCTTTTGACGGTCGCCTGACAGTAAAAGGAATGAATGAGGTCATACCTCAGCAATAATATCGCTTCAGGTGAGTTATGTTACAGTTGTTCGGTAGTTTCTCATAGTTCATTGTTCTGAGTTTGTACGATCCCTTTCCGGTGATCTCGATAATTTGATAAGGACCTTCCCAGTTTGGTCCCAACTTCACTTTGTTCGGGTTCTGGGTACTTAATGTGACCTTCCTTAACACTAAGTCCCCGATACTGAAGTGTCGAAGGTTGGCCCTTCGATTATAATACCTCTCGATTCGCTTTTTTTGGGTGGACTATCGGACAAGGGCGGCTTCACGCCTTTCATCTAATAGCTCCAGGCTTGTATTCATGGCCTCGCTATTCGATTCCTTAGTTACATATCAGAACCTGAGACTTGCTTCTCTGACTTCGACCGGTATTAGAGCTTCGGCGCCGTAAACCAGCGAGAATGGGGTGGCCCCGGTATTGGACTTCGAGGTCGTACGGTATGCCCATAGGACTTTGGGCAGGATTTTCTTCCATTTTCCTTTGGCGTCGGTTAACCTCTTTTTGAGGTTTTGGAGTATGGTTTTGTTGGTCGACTCTGCTTGTCCATTCCCGCTAGGGTGGTAGGGTGTTGATAGGATCCTTTTGATCTTATGGTCTTCGAGAAACCTGCTTATTTTGCTGCCGATGAATTGTTTCCCGTTGTAGCACTTGATCTCGACCGGCATTCCGAACCACCATATGATGTGGTCCCAGATGAAATCGATAACTTCCTTTTCCCTAACCTTATCATATGTTTGGGCTTCGACCTACTTAGGAAAATAATCAGTCATAACCAATATAAATTGAGCCTTACCGGGTGTCCATGGAAGGGGGCCAACGATGTCCATTCCCCACTTCATGAACGTCTATGGTGGCAAAACCGAATGCAACAGCTCCCCGGGTTGATGAATCATCGGATCATGTCTTTGACATTCATCACATTTTCGTATGAATTCCTTCGCATCCTTTTCTATGTCGATCTAGTAATAGCCGGCTCTGATTACCTTTCAAACCAATGATTCGGCGCTTGAATGATTTCCGCAGGTGCCTTCATGAATTTAACTCAGAACTTACTTGGTATCTCCTGGTCCTAGACATATCGTGAGTGGGCGATCGAATGTTCTTCCGAACAGGGTTCCGTCTTCGGAAAAGCTAAATTGGGCTGCCTTCGTACGGAGGGCCCTCGATTATTTTGGATCCGAGGGCAGTTTTCCGGACTTCAGATATTCTATATATTTGTTTCTCTAGTCCCAAGTCAAGCTCGTTGAGTTTATCTCGGCGTGGCCTTCTTCCATTACCGATCTCATGAGTTGTACAATCGCCCCCGAGTTGAACTCATCGTCCTCGACCTACGACCCCAGGTTAGCAAGGGCATCGGCCTCACTGTTTTGGTCTCGAGGTACATGTTTTAGAGTCCACTCCTTGAATCGATGTAATGTTACCTGCAACTTATCCAGGCACCTTTGCATTCGTTCCTTTATGACCTCGAACGTCCCATTAACTTGGTTCACCACAAGGAGGGAGTCACACTTAGCTTCGATTACCTCCGCCCCGAAGCTTTTGGCTAGTTCGAGACCTGCAATCATGGACTCATACTCGACCTCGTTGTTAGTCAATTTTACAGTCTTAATAGATTGCCTAACTACATTGCATGTTGGTGGCTTCAGTACAATGCCAAGTCCGGACCCTTTTGCGTTCGAGGCATCATCCGTAAAGAGGTTCCAGATCCCCGAAGAAGTCCCCGAGTTCATCAATAACTCTCTTTCGACCTCGGATATTAGGTCCGGCTTAAAGTCGGCCACAAAGTCTGCCAAAATTGTAGATTTAATGGAGGTCCGGGGTCGATATTCAATATCGTACCCGTTGATTTTCACGGCCCATTTGGCCAGTCGTCCCGAGAGCTCGAGTTTATGCATTATATTTTGCAATGGGTAAGTAGTCACGACATATATAGGATGACATTGAAAATATGGTTTCAGCTTCCTAGAAGCGCTTAGCAAAGCAAGCGCCAAATCTTTCTAGGTGAGGGTACCTTATTTCGGCCTCACCTAGAGTCCTGCTAACATAGTAAATAGGAAATTGCGTACCTTGCTCTTCCCGGACCAGGACTCCACTTACCGCTATCTCCGATACAGGCAAGTACAAGTATAGTTGTTCGTCTATCTTCGGCATGTGAAGCAGTGGTGGGCTCGATAGATATTGCTTGAGTTCCTCCAAGGCCCGTTGGCACTCTGGGGTCCATGAGAAGTTATTCTTCTTCTTCAATAGTGAGAAGAATTGGTGGCTCTTATTGGAGGACTTCGAGATGAATTGCCCCAGGGTGGCTATGCGTCCGGTTAATCTTTGCACGACTTTCACATTGTCCACAACTGTGATATCTTCGATGGCTTTGATATTGTCGGGGTTGATCTCGATTCCCCGGTTGGATACCATGAATCCGAGGAATTTACCTGATCCAACTCCAAACGCACATTTCTCTGGGTTCAGCTTCATATTGTATTACTTTAATATGCTGAAGGTTCCTGCAAATGTTTTAAATGGTCCTCTGCTCGTAGGGCCTTAACCAGCATATCATCAATGTAAACCTCCATTGATTTTCTTATTTGTTCCTCGAACATCCGATTTACTAGGCGTCGGTAAGTGACACCATATTTTTTAATCCAAATGGCATCACGTTATAGCAGTGTGTGACGTATTTAGTGACGAAGGAGGTTTTTTCCTGATCACCCGGGTTCATCCGTATTTGGTTGTACCCGGAGTAGGCATCGAGAAAACTGAGGATCTCGTGGTCGGTTGTGGCATCGATCATGCGATCGATGTTGGGCAAAGGGAAGGAGTCCTTGGGACATGCCTTATTCAGATCCTTATAGTCTACACACATTCTTAATCCATTCCCTTTTTTAGGGACTACCACTGCGTTTGCTAACCACTCTTGTTACACCCCGGAAAATTTCAAAGTGTTTTAAGACCATTAAGAAGATTGGCAAGTACTATTTATATTAATTTGGGTATGAACAAGACTAATAATATGAATGATATCAATTTATCATGATAATATACGTATGAGGTGCATATAATGGTTTATGGTCTAAGAAGAGCCCCAAGGCTAAGTCAAGTTGGAAATTATACGATGAGGTAAAGTTTCAAGTGAGTTTGCACAAGACCTAACTTTAAACGAGCATAAATATCAAGATATGAAGTCTTATATGGTTTATGACTGATCAAATGAAAGATCTATGTGTATAGTTTATAATTCTTCAAACCGTTCGTCATTTGGAGATTCCTACAAGAAGTTATGACCGTTTTACTAAAGGGTGACAGAACAGCTACGCGAGTCTTGCGTAGCCTACGCACCATTGCGTAGGCAAATCCAGCAACTTCCAATTGAAGGGGAATGGAAGTCCACCATGCGTAGCCTTTGTGTATAGCCTACGCATGAGGCTATGTAGCTTCAAGGGCCATTTTAAAGAGCTGAAAATGTGGGTTTAGAGAGATAATGTGTTAGTTCTTTATCTTGGAATGAAATTCTAGAGAGAAGGAGGAGCTCTTCCACCATGGATACACTTCAAATTAAGTTGTTTTGGCACAAGGATGATTATATAACATCATTTAGTGATAACACTAACATTATTATGGATCAAATCCATAGAAAATGGGTTAAATCTTCAAGAACACCAAAAAGAGGAAAAGTGAGATTCTTCCACCAAGAGGTAATACCTTCACTTAAGCTTCATATATATGTCATATTGGAGTATGGTTAGCATGTTTATGAGTTTTATTTGAAGTTATAATGTGATATTGTATGAACCCTAAGGGTGGGTCTTGAGAATGCCATTTTTGGGTAAAGAAGAAGATGAATAGTGATGAATTAATATCAATATATATGTCTTGAGTTTCTAATGATTACAATAGACTTGATAACTTAATTTATGAACGAATTTAATTGGGTATCCCCATCTGGATAAGATACAATACTAGTTCTTGAAATTGATGTTCTTGAACCTAGAGTTTTGTTGGAGAAGGCAATGAATAGTGACTTGATGATGTTGGGTAATTAACATAGTATTATTAATGGCTCCAAATGAGTATTAAATGATAAGAATTAAATTGAATAGGCTAATGGATGAGCCTATTGGATAATTTGGGATGGTTGAAGGCTTGTTACCGAATTGTGAATCCTAAATAGATATTTATGAATCTTTTCGTATTTATTTTGATGTAGTTGGGATATCTAATGGTAAGTATTGAATTTTGGGTGATATTTGGACATTTTAATCAATTGGAGCATTGTAGTATTTTCGGAGCTTGAAGGTTGAGATTGGGATTGCTAGGATTTTCTGAACATTGTAGTAATTTAAGGAAAGCTCAAATCGAGGTATGTTGGCTAAACTAATCTCTTAGAATTGAATTCCATTATGTTCCCGTAAGTTTCAAGTATGGTTGTCTCAAGTTCCTTATTCTATGTTCCGAGATGTTCCCAATAAATTCGATTGTCCCGAATAAGCAAAGTATCGAGAATTATATATTCAAAACGTATCACGAATGTTCCTATCATATTATGTTATCCTTTGGAAATGTGTTCAAGAATGATATGTGTATTAAAATGCTATGTTCTTGAGTCGTGTTTCAAATGAAGGCTACAATGCTTGAAAAAATCTCAATATGCTTAAGACTCTTAATTGCTCATATGTATACTTAAAGTCTTGATTGAAAATGTCTTATTGTTGATAATCTATAAAGACAGTTGGAAGTGAAATAAGTGAATTGGGGGTATAAAGCGTGGCCAACGTGCCAAGAGTGAAAGTTATACTTGTGGCCAATAAAATAAGATGATGTGAGAAAGATTATGAAATGAGCTTTGATTCAACTGTTCCAAAATCGACTTCGAAAATAGAATTTCCTAAAAGCTTATGAACTCAAGTGATGCCCATATGTGGTTGTTTTAACTAATATTATGCTTTGTAAGTATTTTCAATGTATTTTGAGCTTTTATATATTCATGAGTTGAAATGGTATATTTCCCCTTTCAGGGAAAAGTATTTCAATAATAAATGGCGTGTTACTTGTTTACGATTTTAACTTGTGCTTCGATTGCCAATCACTTTACTCCATTTCTTGGAAAGAAATCCACTGTGTTTAAAGTCTTCATTACTAATGAATCTAAAGTTGTGGTTTTCGGAATATTATATATGTTGATATTTTTGATGATGATCCATGAAAGGAAAGAATGAAAGTGTAAAATATAAAATACGGCCATTGTGCCATGAATGAAGAACCATATATATGACCAAGAGAGCCAATGAAATAATAATGTTGAGAGTTGTTGAAAGTGCCAATGAGGCTATATACGGTACGAAAGGTTATGAGGTAAAGGCATTTGTATTATTGTTACCTTTGTGTGCAAAAACAAAAATAATATTTTTGGGAGTATCGATAGTCACCGAGGAAGGGTAGGTTGAAATAACCTAACCCCGAAACTACACGTGCCGGTGTAGGAGTGGATTGTAATTATTCTCCTTATTTGGGATGAAATTGATATGATAAAATTATTCCCTTTAATTTGGATGAGATGATTGATAGAAAAGGATGATGTTGATCCACACGGCATTGTGGTGAGATGGCCTAGCCGATCGGGTCGTGATCAGACACCATGCCGCACACATGGTGGTGATTGTGCTGGAAATTGGAATTGAAATTGTGATTGTGGTTGATGTCTCGGATGAGACGTCGTAGCCGATCGGGTCATGATCGGACTCCGTACTAAAAGTACGGTGGTATTGGTATTGTGAACATTAGTATTGTGAACAGTGGTATTGTTGAACAGTGATATATCAGTGCTAAAGATCTCCCAACCAAAAATATATAATATTATCTTTGTATCTTGAATATTACTATGTTTTAACTTGGTTTCTTTGAATATCATTGATTGTTGATTGTAGTTTCCATGGATTTCCCTTTCTTATATTGGCATTCTATTTTGAAAGAGGACAGTTAGCTTTACATACTAGTACTATTCCATATGTACTAACGTCCCTTTTTGTCGGGGGCGCTGCATCTTTAATGGATGCAGGTGGTTTATCAGCGGGCAGCTTTGGTCCTCGTTAGCAGTTACTCTCTATTCAACAGATTTTAGTGAGCCCTACTCTATTCCGGGCCTGATGTCATTTGAGTTGTACATTGTGTTTTAAGGTATAGCGGGGGCCTTGTTGCCGGCACTTACATACTACTCTTCTGTTGTACTTAAAGGCTCCGTAGACAAGTTGTGGGTGGTGTTTGACGTGGGGAATTGAACTAGAAATGTTTGTATTTGGTAAACATGTTTTTCATTATATCTATAAACTTGTAATATTTTGAAAATTTTGAATGAAGCTTCTAATGAAAATAAAATGGGAGTTGTTAATGAAAATCTTTTCAATATTTGATTAATGGAGTTCATCTCCTTTTTATTCATGGATGAGTTTGGGTAGAAGTAAATCTAACAGGATTGCTCGGCCGGGTTCACTTGGTTGAGCGCCGGTCGCACTCCCCAATTTTAGGGTGTGACAAATCCGGGTATTTAACCTCCCGAATGGACCTTATTTTAAGGAGTTTAGATACCTCGTCCTTGGTGAAAGCATGTATGACCTCAGACTAGGGCCTCCTCTTTTGCTTGATCGGGTGGAACTTCGGGTCCAGGCTTAGCTTGTGAGTGGTTATCTCCGGCGGGATCCCTGTCATATTAAGGTGGGATTGATAAGTGGGGATTTTGACTACTTATTAGTGCCTTTTTACTTTTGTTTTAGTCTAAATGCATTGAATTGTGTTCCCAAAACTAATAAAATGTGAAAAATCACAGGAATGTTGGAAGTTGGACTCCTGAAATAAAATCCGGCTCAAAAAGGAGTAGTCAGAGCTCAAGGTAATAAAAGGGTACTTACAAAGTGCGGTCATGCGATAAAGTGCGGTCATGGAAATACTTACAAATTAAGATAATTCAATTTCACATATTAGAATATATACTCCTAACTCCCATCTAGCTCCTCGTGGATTTGATCCCGACTCTTTGTTGAGTTACTATAATTGTAATCAACCGTTTCATACCTTGTTTTGAGGTGTGCATTTGAGCGCGGTTCAATTTTTGGCGGCGTTTCCGGGGAGTTACAAACGGTGTTAGCTATATATTTGGGTATATTTTTGGAATATCTTCTTTTCCTTCCGTGTTACTAACGTATTAGAGAAATTATAAGTGCAACCATGGCCAACAATGAGCTCGAAAATATTGCTTTGGGGGATGTGGACATCGAGGATGATCAAGTGGATGAGGTTCCTCTTGAACCTCAAGCAAATAGAAGAGGCTGAGTGCCTCATGTCAATGTGCCCGTTCCACTCCCACCTCCACCACAAACGGCTCCACGCCGGGTGTTGCCCAATGAAGGATATGTAGGTGCAATAGTCCATCCCCGTATTAGGGCGGGTAACTTTCGAATAACCAATGTGATGCTCACTTTGCTAGAGCAACGAGGCTTCTTCACCGGTGCTTCAAGTCAAAATGCATATAAACATTTGAAGGGGTTTGTGGACACGTGTTGGGGGAGTAAACAAACAAATGTCTCCGAGGATCCTTAGAGGCTAAGGCTTTTTCCCTTCTCTTTAGGGGGGAAGCTTTATATTTGTTGGAACGTTTACCGAACCATTCCATTCATACTTGGGATGAATTGGTGAAAATTTTTATTTCTATGTACTTCTCTTCGGGGCACATGGCTACACTTAGGGATGAGATTCTAGCATTCAAGCAAGAGCCCAATGAACCACTACACGAGATATGAGAGTGATATAGAACAATGGTTAATGAATGTCCCAACAACGATATGACGGAGAATATGATTCAACAAACTTTGTATCGTGGGATGAACACAACCAACCAATGTGTAGTGAATCAACTTGTCGGTGGGAACTTCATGACTATGCCTTATGCGGAGGCGTGTGAGATCTTAGATGAAATGGCGGACACATCATCGTCATGACAATCTCGGGCTAATGTTCCACAAGGTGATCCTAACATATTCACCTCCACAAAGAGTTGCATGACCATGGGCAAGCCATAGCCAAATTGACTACCACCATGAATCAACTAGCAAAGGCTCAACTTCAACAAGTGCAAAATCCTAGGCAAGTCAATGCCATGGAGTGAGTAAACATGATGGTGAACAAACAGAAAACTAAGGGTCCACAAGTGCAACAACGAGTGGATAATTTTGTGCAAGAAGATAGTGGGTTTGATCAAGATAATACTTACAATAACCAAGAAGAGGAGGTGCAATATGTGAACAACTTTCAAGGGCAACAGAACAGTTTCCAAGGTCCAAATCAACAACAATGGCGACCTCAAAACAATCAAGGCAATTGGAATTCTAACAACCAAGGTAATTGGAGTGGTGAAAACAATCAAGTGAATTGGCTTAACAACAACAATAAAGGAAATTGGAATGGAAATAATCAAGGTAATTGAGGATATAACAATCAAGGTGGATGGAACAATAATCAAGGCAACCGGGGGTCGGGTTTTCAAAGGCCCCCGATGTATCAACAACCGAACAACCCACCTCTTTATCCTTCCCATGATCCTAGTTCTTCAAACAATGAAATGGGGCTTATTAAGAACATGTTCAAGCAAATTATGGAGAAGAATACTGATTATGATGCTCAACTTGCCTCACACAACACATCGATCCGCAACTTAGAAGTGCAAATGGGAAAAATCTCTCAAGCTCTAAATTTTTGTTCTAAGGGGGCACTACCAAGTAACACGGTGGTGAACCCAAAGGGTGGGAACAACACGGGGCATGCTATGGTCGTTACTACAAGAAGTGAAAGAGGTGGGAATGCACCCACCTCAGATCAAAGGCAACTTATGGATGATGAGCAAGTAGTACAAGAAGAAGAGGTCGCGAGCAATGTGATGTAATCAAATAATGAAGTTTGAATTGATATTGATGACAAAGTGGAAGAGACTCAAGAGGAAGTGAACTCGTCTAGGGATCACATTATTGACATACCGGAACCAGTAGTGCAAAAGGCTAAGGCACCATTGTCTAAGCCTCCTCCTCCATATCTTAAAGGCCTGCCAAGCAAAATGGCAAGAATCAATTCAAAAGGTTCATTGACATGATGAAGAGTTTCTCGACCAATGTGCCATTAGTTGAATCTTTGGAACAAATGCCCGATTATGCAAAGTTTATGAAGGATTTGGTGACAAAGAAGCGGTCGATGAATTTTGAAACTATCAAAGTCACTCATCAAGTGAGTGCAATTGTGCATTCAATGGCTCATAAATTGGAAGATCCCGACGCTTTCACAATCCCTTGTACCATTGGAAGTGTCGAGTTTGCTAAAGCTCTTTGTGATATTGGAGAAAGTATCAATTTGATGCCCTATTCGGTTTTCAAGACTTTAGGAATTGGGAAACCAAGACCCACATCTGTGATATTACAAATGGTTGATCGTACCATAAAGAGACTGTTGGGAGTAATTGAAGATGTATTGGTTCGTGTTGATAAATTAATTTTTCTGGGCGAATTTTGTCATTCTTGATTGTGAAGTGAACTATGAGGTGTCATTTATTCTTGGAAGACCGTTCCTTGCTACGGGGAAGGCTCTTGTTGATGTGGAAGCTGGAGAACTCACTTTTCCGGGTGGGTGATGAAAAGGTGATATTCCACGTGTGCAAATCTATGTGGAAACCAAATAGCAATGAAGTGTGTTCTTTTGTGGACTTGGTGACCGATGTGATTGTTGATGATACAAGTTACACGATCAATGTGGGTGATATGTTGGAGGCCGTCTTGCTCAACTTTGATGATGACGAGATGGATGTCTTCATGGAATGTGTGAACTCTTTGCAAGGAATGGGGTCGTATAACTATGCACCCAGGGAACTCCCCTTGGATCTTGAATATAGGAAAACTCCTCCTACAAAGCCTTCAATTAAAGAGCCTCCGACCTTAGAGTTGAATCCATTGCCTCCACATCTTTGGTATGCATTTCTTGGCCCTTGTTCTACTTTACCGGTTATTATTTCCTCTTGTTTGACTAACGTGCATGTTGACCCTACATTGGTGGTATTATATAAGAGGAAGAAGGCTATTGGATGGACATTGGCAGATATAAGGGGAATAAGCCCCGTATTTTGCATGCACAAAATCAACTTGGAGGAAGACGCCAAACCATCTATTGAACATCAAAGCAGACTCAATGAGTCTATGCAAGAAGTGATCAAAAAGGAGATTATCAAGTGGTTGGATGCCGGGGTTGTCTACCCCATTTTCGTTAGTTTGTAGACCTCTCCGGTGCAATATGTCCCAAATAAGGGGGCATGACGGTGGTCACCAATGACAAGAATTAGTTGATTCCTACAAGAACGGTGACCGGGTGGAGAGTGTGTATGGACTATCGCAAGCTCAACAAAGTCACAATGAAGGATCATTTCCCACATCCCTTCCTTGACCAAATACTTGACAGGTTGGTCGGCCGTGATTTCTATTGTTTTCTAGATAGATATTCGGGCTACAACCAAATCCTTATTGCTCCGGAAGATCAAGAGAAAATAACTTTTACATGTCCCTATGGTACTTTCATATTCAAGCGGATGCCATTTGGTTTATGTAGTGCACTGACGACTTTTCAAAGGTGTATGATAGCTATCTTCACAGACATGGTGGAGGACTACCTTGAAGTTTTCATGGATGACTTCTCGGTGGTTGGGGATTCCTTTGATAATTGATTGGAAAAGTGGATAAATTATTGACAAGATGTGAAGAAACGAATTTGGTGCTAAATTGGGAGAAGTGTCATTTCATGGTCGAGGAAGGCTTGTCCTTGGCCACAAGATCTCTAAGAATGGCATTGAAGTTGATAAGGCAAAGATTGAGGTGATTTCTAAACTTCCACCTCCAACTTTGGTGAAAGACGTGCGGAGTTTCTTAGGCCACGCGGGGTTTTACCGGTGTTTTATCAAGGATTTCTCTAAAGTGGTGAACTCGTTGTGCAAGCCTTTAGAGAAAGATGCCAAGTTTCACTTCAATTATGATTGCATGAGAGCCTTTGAATTGTTAAAGTTCAAGTTGACAACCACTCCTATTATCACCGCTCCTAATTGGAGCTGTTTTGGGGCAACAGATTAACAAGATTTTTCATTCGGTCTACTATGCTAGTAAGACCATGAATGGTTCCCAAGTCAACTATACCGTTACAGAGAAAGAGCTCCTTGCCATTGTGTTCGCAATTGAGAAGTTTCACCCGTACTTGATGGGTGCGAAAGTTATTGTCCACACGGATCATGCGGCACTTCGCTATCTTATGAGCAAGAAAGATTCCAAAGCTATGTTGATGAGATAGGTGATTTTGTTGCAAGAGTTTGATATTGACATCCAAGATTGAAGAGGGAGTAAAAATCAAGTGGCGGACCACTTGTCACGTTTGGAGGATGAGGACAGGCCGCATGATGGCCTTGAAATCAATGACTCCTTCCCCGATGAGCAACTCTTGGCTATTTCAATGAAGGAGGTGCCATGATTCGCGGATCTAGCAAATTTCCTTGTGTGTGGAATTATCCAGGATGTGTTCTCTTCAAACCACAGGAAAAAGCTCAAACGAGATTGTCAAGATTATTATTGGGATGAGACATACCTTTTGCAGATTTGTACGGATGGGGTAATTAGAAGATGTGTACCGGAAGAAGAGCAAAGTGATATTCTTGGGGCTTGTCATTCTTCTCCATATGGTGGTCACCATGGTGGAGCAAGAACGTCGGCCAAAGTGCTAAGTTGCGGTTTCTATTGGCCCACTCTTTACAAGGATGTAAGTGATTTAGTGATGTGATGA